>CM067377.1:173015553-173111436 GCA_034510155.1 Eucriotettix oculatus | reverse complement strand
GCTGATTCATTTCTAGCCGCATATTCGCGGAACCGGCCATTGGTTTAAAAAATATTAATGTATACAGAGTAGATGTTTGTAATATTTTTAAATGTATGTTACTATAATAATTGTCACAATTTCTGTTCTGTATGCCTGCCAAGACGTGCGAGGCGAAGTACATCATCTATTGAGAGATAACGAACGAGCAAGACACGTTAGTATTACAAGAAGATCTTGATGAATCATAAGCTGGGCTCAGGAAAATAAAATGAAAATTAATGGAAACCTCTTTTACAGAACACACGTTGATAAATAAGACAGGATAAGTGGGGGAACTAATTCCAAGGGTAACGAGCTCGAAATATCTGGGGATATATTTCAACAATAGACTTAGGTGAAAGGATCAGGTGAATTTCACGACCCGGAAAACGTGTAATTTCTTACATAATGAGGAACTTAAAAAAAGGGAAGTTCAAAATCAAATGAGGTGACATTTAACCGTAGTTATACAAATTTTGGAATACGGGTGGCTTGTTGGGATCCCTATAGAAAAAGTCAAATAGAATCATTAGAGAAATTTTCAGAAAAGGGCTTCTAATTTTTTGTGAGGTAATTTTGTTAGGTTGGGAATTACTGTCAGAAAGTCTGTGTTTGCTATTCAAAGTTTATGCGGGGCAAGAAGCATGGAATGAAATTAGTTCCAAAATGCAAAAGCCCATTTATATAGGTAGATGAGATCATGAGGTCAAAGTAAAATGTAGAAAACAAAAAACAGATGATGGAAAATTTCTAATCTTAAATAGGACCATCAATGGCTGGAATAATTTACCTGTGGGAGTGTTTGGGGGAAATCCACTTAAGGAAAATAAATTTAGGTGTGAAGTGTAGTGGTTATTTTAAATAATGTAAATGTATAGTCGAATTTAAATGTCGACGCCAAAGTGAAGTGAATTGCTTAGTTAATATAATTCTTTTCTTTCTTTCAGGGGTATAGACATTGTAAAGGACGATGGTTATTGTAAGATTTTATTGTGTATCTGTATTTGGTACGGGGAGAAGTGAGATGAAGAGAAATGACCCCATATTTGCCCATATTTATGTTAAATCCATTGTTTCTGGCGAGGCTGAATCGACCAGAGACATATCAAGCGACGCTTAGGACTCGTTTTTCAGGAAGGGGCTAGGGATTAGAAACGAATTATTTGTATTAAGATCTCGTGTATTATTTGGATAAATGCATACCCGGTTCAGTCCTGTTAATCAGCTAGTCGATTAATAAAATTAAATGTCTTAATCTGATTTTAACATCTCAAATTTAATTTAATTGAAAATGGTATTGTTGGAACATTTGAAACAAGAGAAGTAAACGTACATACAGTAAATTGGGTGATTAATGAAGTAGGTGAAATTTATTAAAAATTATTAAATAAAATAAAAAGTGAGATATTTTACACCAATACAAGTATTGCCGATAGTTTCATGACTACAGTCGGTCCACAACATTCAGATTAATCAGATTGCCTCGTGACGGGCAAGAGATTGAGGAAAACGTGACTGTGACCTATTGCGATATGGAAAAACAGTTGTTCCTGTGGCCTGGTGATCCCTCGCCGACGAAATTGTTGACTTCTTTGGAGATCATCACTTGCAGATGATGTTTCACGTACCTCTTCTTTTTCTGACTTGACCTATTTGGGACAGTATGCTAGCTGTCTCCTAAACTGGCTGAGACGAAGGGAATGCTGCTTCCCTACAAGAACCTCCTCTTCCATCATCGGAAGGCGTGAGACAAATACAAACAGTCCGACTTACCTGATGCAAGCTTTTCAAGAGTTTACCGTACACTACTTTTAGACGCATGCCGGGTGAGATCCCTTTGTTACAGCATGGAGGCTCTATTTACCACTTGGCTGCCTTGCTCTCCGTTACGCATGACCTTGCCTATCTCTTACTATTAAAGAATAGCTTCCATCAAGCGGGTACCTAGGGAAAATTGGTTGAAAATAATCTTGAAAGCAATGCACAGGGAAAGAATTGAGGAAGCTGTGTGTTAATGGCAATAAAAGTGATACTTAAGGATTGAAAAAACTTACGTAGAGTCTCATCTATCTTTCGAACGTCTTTTCATTTCCACATTAATCTGCTTAGCGTAATCCATTATTTACCTCCCTCTTCTGTTCTTATCCCACACACTTCCCTCTAATGTTAATTTCACAAGATCATCGTGCCTATTAATCTATCCCTTCGCTTACTCAACGTCCTCCATATTGTTAGCTCTTCCCCTATTCTATCCTCGTTACTGATTCTATCCACCCATCTGATTTTCAGCATTCTCCAATTGCACCACATCTCAAAAGCTTCTATTCTTTTCATTTCTGCAACTCCAACGTCCATTTTTCGCACCTGTATCACGCCACACTCCATACGAACATTTCTAGCAATGATTTCCAAATATTCGCACTTGTATTACCCGTAAGTAAATTCCTCTTTTTCGCGAAAGTCTTCCATGCCTGTGCTATCATACTCTTTGTGTCTACTATACGTCTGCCATCCCTAGTTATTATGCTGCTCAAGTAGCAGATTTCCTTAACTTCCTCTAAGATATCCCTTCCCTTTCGTATTCCACTGTTTCTCATACAACACTCCATTACATTGGTGTTCCTTCTATGAATCCTCATATTGAACTCTTTCTCCAGGACGTCGTTCATGCCATTTATTATGTTTTCCTAGTCTTTTTCTGACTCCCCTAATACTATAAAATAATCGGAAAACCGTAGGGTTTCTATTTCTTCTACTTGCAGTATGCTCCATATTCTGTAAAAACTGTCTGAAAAAACGGTCTTAAAATTATTTCATTTAAATGATTTATTTTATTTAATGTATTTAACGGACAATATGCATAAACATTATTTTTCTGCACTCCTTCTCCATGTGACTTTAACTAAGCCAAATCTCGAACTCCTCCATGTTGGCAATGTGCTAAAATAGGGGGTATAAAGTATTAATATATAAATAAGAAAATAAGAGGTTTAATAACAAAGGTATCATCGTTACAAGTGAATATAACAGTTTACTAAAATCACTTGAATGTTCCTCTCTTTACCCAAGTGAGATACAATGAGCATAAGTGAGTTTCCCCGTTTGTGAAGCCGGAGCCGTAGTCAGCCAGCTGTTGGCTGTGAGCAGTGGTGGTGATGGAAGGCTGTGGAGGTGGCTGTGGTGGTGGAGGTGGAGGTGGAGGGAGGGGGCCGTGGCGATGCGTTCTGCAGTCTGGACGGGACCAGCGCCGCGCCAGGGACATGGCGGCCAACGTAAGTCACCCACCACCTACTGCAGCACATCTATCTACTCCATTCCTCTAACGTGTCTCCTCGTCTTACTTCTCTTTCATAACATTTTACTAAATCATCAGCCCACATTTTTTTAGTCAAATTAAATTTTCCATATCCGTTTGTAGCAACACATTTTAAAATCATCCAGACGCCTCTAATCAGGCATTACAACTGAAGAAATGTTACTTACATATGATTTTCAACTTTTGATAAACCTTCTGGAAGCTTTTAAAATGTGTATCTACAGATGATGGGATTCTCTCAAAAAACTTTCTGGGGTTTTGAACGTCGAGTAAAATCAATGTATTGGCTATTAGACAGACGCCGCACTACATGAAGTAGTCGTAGTAAGTACAGCGCTTGCTTTGAGGAGGTGAACGCAGTACACAGCACCGTGGAGAACCAGTCGCATGATAGATTTCTAGCTTACGCACGGTATTTTAATGTCTCCCGAAATTCAGGTATCTCTACTAAAATAATTCTATGGCACGTTTTGCTATGTTGTTTCTATGTCCCACACAACTGATCAAGCACAGAGAAAAAAATAACACATGTATGCCGATTGGGAATATTCATAAGAGAGACTCGTTTTTATATATCTATAAGTTATCTGTTGTTATATGAAAATCATTTTCTTGAGAATATTTTGTTGAAATAACGTGTCTTCTGTTCTGAAAATATTTATTGATATAATTTACATCAGATCTTAAATAAAAATGTCCTACTTAGTTTTTTCACGTTTTGTTAAAATCCAGTTATATGATTAAACGTAAAAGAATAGAAGTGTGTTATGAGAATGCTGTTAGATTTATACAAATCTCCATCCGATTTGCGTAAGTCAACTCGCAAAGACGTTCTTTGTTTCCGACGGATTAGGATAAATTATCTGTAGTTCCTCAAGTACCATATAATTATTAATATCACTGTTGTTATGTTATCCAGTCCTAAGACTGGTCTAACCTATTTTTCGCAAGCCTTTTCATTAGCGTATAACTACAACACACCACATCAATATACTTATCGTATTCCATTCTTAATCTCCCTCTGCTAATGCTAATTTTACAAGAACCTAGTGTCTCAAAACGTGGCCTATTAATCTATCCCTTCTCTTGGTCCGCGTCCTCTATATTGTTTTCTATTCTACTTAGAACTTCTTCGTTTGTGATTCTATCCACCCATCTGATTGTCAGCATACTCCTATAGCATTCTCCTTACATTTTCGAAATTCCTATCGTCCACGTTTCTCACTCATATAACGCCACACTCCATATAAAAATTATTAGCAATGATTTCCTAATATTCACACTTATATATCCGTAAATAAATTCATCTTTTTTACGAACGCCTTCCTTGCCTGTGCTATCCCATTCTTTTTATGAACTACACTTCTACTATTCCTAATTATTATGCTGCCCAAGTAGCATAATTCCTTATCTTCCTTCAAAATATTCCTTCCCAATCTAACACCCTATGTTATTCCACTGTTTCCCATACTACACTTAATTACCTTGGTTTTCCCTCTATTAATACTCATATTGAACTATTTCTCTTTCAAAATCTTATTCCGACTCCCCTAATATAACAATATCATAGGCAAAGCGTAGGGTTTTATTTCTTATCCTTGCAGTATGAATCCTTTTCCATATTGCTCGCGACATATGTTTTGATAGTTACTTGTATGTTCTTCAGGCTTTGGCCAGACTGAAAATTTTGTCTTGAATCTTAAAAGCTATACATTTCGTCAGACTGGTTATGAACAAAAATCACGAAACAAGAATTTTCATATTGCTGGAAGCATGAAAATAACAAATAGTTTGAAAAATGATTTAAATAGATTAATATATTTGAGGAAACATTTTTTACATCTAGAGAAAGCTTTCAGTCGGACCACAACCTGACGAGAATATAAATAAATATTAAGGGGTAAACTGACAAATGTAAATAAATTACGATTATTTTATCTTAACAAAATTTCTTATCAAATGATTAATAAAATATTTTAAAAATAAATGGATGCCCACTAAGTCAAAGTGTAGATAATTTCATATTTTTTCTTTCTCCGTGGTTCTACAGCCCATTGAGGGCCTGGGCCTACCGAGTCGACAGCGGATTGTCATATTACATGACACATTCCGAATTTGGAGATATAATTTCATGGTTTTAAAAATTATTTTATTGTTATTCCCTAAAGAGGACCTATTTTTATGGCGAAACGACCTTTATGTAATTTAATTTTGTATGCAGTATCGGAATTAATTGCAAGTGGAAATATTATACATATTCGAAGTTAGTAAAAATGCTTCAATTGAAGCTCAGGTAAAGAGCATAGCTAATTTATAAGAAATAAAAGAATCGTAAAATGTCGACCGGACCCAGGGCTTCCCGCTTACCGGGCGGGCACTCTACAACTGAGAAAATCGATTCAACACCCCTCCACTCCTGTAAACATTACCTAAGCTCATCTACAATTTACTCATCACATTATTATATTTATTTTTCAGTAATCCTAATGTAAAATCACACGATTATTAAAATGATTCATAATTGTTTAGATGATCGTTTATTTCATGACTTCAAGCTTGTCAAAAGAGCAAGTGAGTTTCCGAAGTGAACGAACGTAGATAATTTTTACTTGTTGTATTAGACGTTCCTAGAGTTATCAAATTAATTTTTAGTAAAACGTTATTACTCGTCGAATATGACAATAGAAGTGTAATAATTTTACATTTCTTTCTTGAATTATTGTACACGAGAAACGGAACAAAACAAAATCAAGTACTAATGAAAGAATGATTACAATGTGATGGAAAGAAAACATTCGTAATATATAATTCTGTCGATATTACCCGTGATTACTCGATTTCCGAAGCTTAAGCCGGTAAATACTAAACGATTTAGGACTTGAGGCGTTGAAGAATTGTAGTTGATGTAATGTTCGGCGAGACACAACACCAGACAGACAAGGAAGTAATAATTTTAAAGCTACTAAGAATCTTCAAGCAAGAGGAAAAATGCATTAACGTCCAAACAATCAAATCATTAACTGCACAGAGAAATTGTGCTCATTTGAGACAAATATATGTTAACGTCGTACTATTATGAAATACTGATATAGACTTCATATTAGTCTGAGCATATTAAGGTTAGAATCACTTTGCTCTGACAACCTCCAGTTAAATATTTATTACTAAAATACGAGTCTGTTAGTATTAACACGATAATCTTCAAATGGTCTTGAATCCTTTAGAATGGACGGGAGGCCAAGGAAAAACGGTCACTGTTATTTTCCGTGACTGGTTGTGATATCACATGGAGAACGCTTGCGTAAATGTCTGTTGTTATCGTGCGTTTGCTGTGAAAATTTGTAAGAAAATAATATCTATGCCATGCCATCTTGATCTAAGATGACCTAGTGAGTTTTATTGTTTTATGTTGTAAACAGTAGTGAAGAATTTATTTTCAAGTGTTAAGACGTTTAAAGGATTAACAATAGTTTCCTATACATGTTTTCTTCCGGTAAACCAAGATGGCGTCGTGTCATTATAAAACAATCTTCTTCATAGAAGATGTTGTTGTGGTTTTCAGTCCCAAGACTGGACTGATGCAACCCTCCATGCTAACTTATCTTGCGTAAGACTTTTATTTCCGCATATCTATCACATCCGTCCTAATCTGCTTAGCGTATTCCACCCCTGGCCTCTTCTATTCTTACCCCACAAACTTCCCTCTAATGCAACAAGGCCTATTAACTATCCCTTGGTCAACGCCCTCTATATTGTTTTATATTCTGCTTAGAACTTCATAGTTTGTGATTCTATACACCCATCTGATTGTCAGCATACTCCTATAGCATTCTCCTTTTCCTTTTTGCAACTCCTATCGTCCACGTTTCGCACTCATATAACGCCACACTCCATATAAAAATTATTAGCAATGATTTCTTAATATTCACACTTATATTACCCGTAAATAAATTAATCTTTTTCACGAAAGCCTTCCTTGCCTATGTGAACTATATTTCTACTATCCCTAACTATTATACTGCCCAAAATATCCGTTCCCAATATAAAACCCACTGTTTCCCATACCACATTTCATTACGTTGGTTTTGCCTCTATTAATCTTCATATTGAACACTTTCTCTTTCTAAGTCTTATTTATGACTCCCGTAGTACCTAAAATATCATCGGAAAAATGTAGGGTTTTATTTCTTCTCCTTACAGTATGATTTCTTTTCAATATTTCATTTTATCTTTCTTCATCGCCTGTTTTATATATAAGTTAAACAGCATGGACGACAGACTGCATCGTTGTCTTATTCCTTTCTTGATTTCCGCTTTCTTTTCTTGATTTTCAATTTTAATTACAGCTACCCGCCATCTGCAGAGGTTATGTATAAGCCTTCTTTCTTGATATTTTATCCCTGTCCCCTTTATTATAGTTTGTTCCACTTTACATTATAGAAGGCTTTTTCTAAATCTACAAATACCATGAAAGTAAACCCGTTTTTTTTTCAAATTCTATCTTCTAAAATTAGACTCAAAGTGAATATTGCTTCCATTATTTACATTCTTCCTAAAACAAAACTGATCTCCTAACTCGCATTCTATTTGTCGTTCCGTAGTGGAGTAAAATGATCCCTTTAGGTTTAATATCGCGGGAATCATGACGACGATCAGGACATTTATGATCTTTAAAGCTGAAAGAAATCTATGAGCCGAAGAATTTTTAATTTATTAAACAGCACCTTGATTTCAATTTCTAATCGTACAATGTAAATTTAAAAAACAGACAACTTAATTCATTTTGCATTCTTTATGTAATATATTTTACAAAATACTGTTTGTAATGGTAATAAAGGCTTTGTACATGTAAAACGTTTCAATGTATCTTAAGCATATGAAAATAATTAAACACTTGAAACGAGGAGGATCATATTACCCCATCCCCTGAGGCAAAACGATCATTTTATTTGAAATTCCTTAATAAATATTTTTAACGTTAAATTTATTACTAAACATTTTCCAAAAAATCAGAGTAAAAGGTAATCAACATACAAAACATAGTAGTAACGTTATTTCATTCGATTCTAATATACTTTAAGATGATCGTTTTATACCGGTCTCCCATATATCTGTGAGTCCGTGTTGAAAGCATTCTTATTTACGCAGAATTTAGATAGATATAACATTGGTTAATGATTTATTTTTATGCGTTTCTCATTCACAAATTTTGAACCTAAATTTATTTAGTAATCCACTAAGTACAATGTATAACTTTAATGACGTCTGTTCCCTGTTATTTTATTTATTTCTCGGCTGTCTGTCCTTCAAAAATTTGTACAAAATTTCAAAACAATGGTCTATTTTAGTGGCTCCAATATCATACTAGTCGTCCTAATGTAAACTTTATTACAATATTTACAACTATACGCACAATAGCTATCAGGAACTATTCATTAATTGCATTCAGTGACGTTTCAGATGCGTCGCGGATTAATAAACACGTATTGATTTTCAGTTCTCTAATTTTCAAATTACAATCGAGGCTTGAATCTTGTCAAATTTGAGTCCTTTTGATAATAATTTAGTTACGAAGTTTTTAAAGTTTAACCTTCCGACTCAAATATATCAATTTTGCCTCTAGTTCCCTATGGACATATTCACGATTCCGGTATTTTTAAATTTCCTGTTACTTAATTTATTACTTAGTTTATGTGATTCTTTATAAACAGGGCTGTATAATTTCTATTTTTAATTTCTGCACAACTTATAACTAATTAATCACATGGAAATTAATATAAAAATGCAAAACTGATAAGGGGTGTGATTGAAATAGAAAGGAAATGATAACCTTAAAATTTACAAAAATACTGTCAAAAAGTTAATTAACATGACAATTCCCTCAGTTACATTATCGTGGAATATAAAATAAATTTTTATTTGTAATCACAAATAAATAAGAAACCTTATTTTTAAATGAGTTAATCAGCCTATTTGTCAGTGTTTTTCTACATTAAATATTAAGTATTTCAACATTTCGTCTCTTCAGATAATAATTTAGCTGAACATAGACCTTCACTCCATGACTCCTTCGGCCGAAAAAAGGCAAAGAGGCTGATTAACTCATTTATTGTATATTTAATTGTCAGATAAACCTTATTTATCTTCTTTAAACATTAATGTTACACGCGATGATAAGACTGATTTTTATTACACATATTTTAAAACATCCATAATTAAAATGCATTACTTTTACTTTAGCAGTATGTTGAAAGCTTCGTGTAATTTATATGATACGTGTATCACAATAAATTGTGCCATAAAGAGGCAAATTAATAGATCGACATTAAAATATTTATCACTGTATCCTGCACTTATAAATGTCCCAAAGATTTTTTTTGCGGAATGTCAAGTGCACAAACATACTTTATGACGGAAAAAACTTTAACTACAATTGTATCCGGTTAATAAAAGTGCTACGGTATGGAATATTCAAGTTACCATCACAAAACGAATCACAAACCTGAGATACAGATTAAAGAAATTTACTTCCGTCTATAATTGTGCTCGGCTGATTTAGTTAACGTTTTCAACTGTTGTTGACTGTCGTACTTATATTCCTTTTGAAATTAATATTGTTTCTATGATCTAATAGTTTTATGTCCATATCGGCAGCAATAAAGTTCAATGAATATTAGGAAATCTGCTGTTTGGGCGGCATAATAATTCTTATTTTTCTTCTTCGGCTCTACAGCCCATTGAGGGCCTGGGCCTATCGAGTCCTAACTTGTATTGACACGTGGTCAGCGTATCTAGCCTCCAACAGTCTTAATCCCATGACGACATAAACATGCAAGCCCATGCTAGGATACGAACCCGGGACTCCTGGGTTGTGAGGCAGCCACGATAGCCACTGCACCACAGGAGGAGCATAATAACTTGTAGCGCAGCAGAACCCGGTACAATTTTTTCCTTTTTATGGATTTTTAAATGACAAATATTTCGGCATGAGCATGTCGCTGGCCAGGAAGAAGGATTTTTTCCGGGCGCCGATTTGGCGGCGTGGAATTAAAACAAAGAGACAGCGGTTGACACTAGAGCTATAAACTCAGGCACCTCGTCGCCGGTTTTGGAATTTCCTAATCTGTCTGAGAATTAGGTGACCGAGTGGCGTGTGTTCCCAAAATGTTACAAGGGATATCATTGGAGAATATCTATCCCTGGCACCTTGGTAATAGGTGTCGCATAAGTGGGGGCGAAGTTTTAAAAGATGTAGGCGGAGACATTTTGAGAAGAGATTGGTGGTGGAGAATGAATTAGACAGATTGGAAGGAGATTGGTGGTAGAGAGTGAAATTGAGAGTTGTAGAGATTGATGGTGACACAGATTGGTGGCAAGAGATTGTGCAGTGAACGATTGACGAGTGCAGTTGCAGCGCCGGTGTAAATTAGTCGAGGAGGCAACGGAGAGAAGGCGTTAACAACGAGGGAAGAAGGAGAGAAAAACAGGAGTTTTCCTCAATACCGGCCGCGCGACTTTGTGCTATTGTCTACCGGCCGCTTCAGAGTTCAACAACAAGGAAGTTCCAGTGGCATATGCATCAAGACGCATATGAAAACAACACAGGTTCGTCAACGAACGAAATATTCTGCTGCATTTGGTCACCCAAACAGTAATTACCCCTGAGAACTTTAGAATCATTCCCTTTTATTAACTTTAGATTTGTACTTGTTATATTCTCGCCGGACCGATTTTAAAATTATTGTTTTCATTTAATAAATGTACATATTAAACCTTAATTATTAAATTCATTAAATAATTAATAATACCCTCTATCATTTACAAAATAGAGATGGCAGAAGTATAGTAGACTGGATAGCACAGGCAAGGAAAGCTTTAGCGAAAAGAGCAATTTACTTACGGATAATATAAGTGTGAATATTAGGAAATCGTTGCCAAAAATGTTCGTATTGAATGTGGCGTTATATGGGTGAGAAACGTGGACGGTAGGAGTTGCAGAAAGGAAAAGAATGGAAGCCTTTGAAATGTGGTGCTATAGGAGAATGCTGAAAATCAGATGGGTGAATAGAATCACTGACGAGGATAGGGGAAGAGAGAACAATATGGTGGACGTGGATCAAGAGAAGAGATAATTTAGATAGATTAATATCGTTTATTGCAGATTAACTGTTAAACATATTAAACTAGTTGATTAATAAAATTACATTTACAACAAACAAATAATGTGAAACAGTGGAGTGATAGGTTGAGATAGGTAACAATGAAGAGACCAGCCAGAGCACGGTGCCTGTGAGCGCTGACGCCACTCAATCCAATCAGCAGGGCAGTCACGCCACGAGGATAGGAACCCTTCCTCAAGCGTTACCCAACTTCCGCTCCAGCTAACGGATCCTGAGCTCCAACCTACGAGTACATAGTACAAAGTCTCGTTCAATCAACAACATAAAATAACTGCCTTCTGAAATATGTACAGATCTTAATGGTTCAGCCGATCACTGTTGCTTTGAGGTGATGTGCATGTTGATCGCAACCGCTTTAAATATTTCGTGAATCAGGATGCTTTAGATCCTCTTCCCAGGTCGATGAATTTAATCTATTCAGCGTTACAAATAATGTGTTCCCACCAAACAATAATAATCTGATTATGTTTATAACATAAACTAGCTACTCCCGCGACTTCGTTCGCTTGGAAACAGCTCTTTTTATTTTACCCTAAAAACGAAATAAGAGGTATATAATTTTGATAAAGATGAATTCATTGAATACGTACAAAGTACGGTATCATTTATGTATGAACGCTTCATAGTAAACCTTATACCTCGCAGTTGGATTTCACACGTTTCGGAACCAATTTGATACAAACTTCCAGACAGACAGAAGATTTAATTATATATTGATTTTATTTGTTTTTAAAAATGACCAATTAATAAATATTAAAATTTACCTGACGCGACAAATAAAACTAATTTACGTAGATTTATATTTAGTGGTGTTTCCATTAGTCATCGATTAAAGAAATAGGATACGTCATACATTACAAATAATAAATGAGGTACATAATTAATTACAAGCAATCTTCAAATAAATAAATAAAATAAAAGGTATATAGTCTACAGTCATTAAAAACACTACATGCACATAATAGAGCACAAACACACGCAATGGAGTTTTCACTACTTGGAGATTCGCGACCAGGAATCCGGCCTTCGGTAGTAGCTCCAGGCAATACATGAAACAAACAATATCACATCGACGATTCAAATAAATTTACTACCAACAATAGGTTAATTACGGTGAGAATTCTCCTGCAACAATAGATCGAGTGAGAATACTCGCCCTACCACTGTGTATCTGAAAGTTTGTATCGATTTTGTTTTGTTCACAAGCTACATGAGGGCGATCCTAAAACAGGCAAGCCCCATTTAATAGCATAGGAAGGGAAATGAAAAGGGGGTATGTGGAGGGTAGAGCAAGGCAAAAGTGTTGGTTGGGCCCCCGGGTTGTAGTTTAGACGCAATGAAGTTAAATCCTATACAGGATTCTAAGAAGAGCGTAGGCTGTTTTTCGAACTATTTTATCAACCGAGACGTCTACATGAAGTGTGAATGTGTGTTGTTTCATCAGTGAGCATATCTGAAAGAAACACATTTCTCCAGTGTGCACCGCACCGAATGAATGTATCCACACATTGCAAAACTAGGAAATATTACAATAAAAAAATTAAATAAAAATAGGATTCAACTTAAAGGAAATCTGGTCACAGGTCACGAACGTTTCGTCTGTATCCAGCACAGTTTTCTTCCTTCTTTATGGTAGAGGTTTCCACCCCACAATGTTTTTCTCAGGATTTTTAAGAATATGTATAGCAAGTTTTAGTATAATTTAACAACGTTTTTAAATTTCTATGAAGAGTACACAACCTAAAGTTATACGAAAATACACCCTTTTTCGCCATTAAGAGAACGCGCTTTATTAAACTTCTCTACATTAACCCTTTAAAAAAGGTCAGGAGAAATTTTCACTTTACTTCCTCATGTTAAACTCTTTGGTTAAAATTCTTTGAAAAGTTATGATAACAATTTTTCCCTATTTTAATCAGTCACCCAAATAAAACAAAACTATAATTTAATTTTGATTTAAAAATTTATTTGGAAGAAGCTTTCGGCTTTGCCATATTGATCCACAAAATAAAATACAATTTTTTTAAACATTACAAAATAATTTTTATTGAATTTTTTTAAAAATTATGAAATTAAATAATTTGGTTTTTCCAATGATTTTGAAATAAAAAATCAATTATAATTTTGGTTTGTTTAAGTGACTGATTAAAATAAAGAAAAATTATTATCATAATAAATTAAAAATCAGTCTTTTAATATAATTCAATAAATTACTTGAAGAAATTACATTAGAAAATTTATCTGATCATGTGTGACATTCAATTTACGATCTTCTCGTATGATGTCTTTTTTTTACGTTTTTGTACGGCAAACAAAGAGATTTGACGGTCATTTCTATTATTTTCGAGTAACATTTGGAAAGTTATATCTTTTTCTAACTTTATAATTTTACGACATATCCTATCTTAACGAGCTGATTACATTTCGAATCCTAAATTTTCTGGCTTAAAGAACAAGTGCTCACCCACTACAACTGAGTCGATGAACCGTGTTGTAACTTGCCGTGCAGAATATATATTGCACGCAACATAACACTGAAACCTTGTTCCCAAGAGACATTAGCCAACATATTCTTTTTGTCTCGCTGTGTCTAGCAGTCATTTTCTGCCAGGGAAGAAGATTCACAAATAACAACATAACTTACATGGTAAAAGTGAGGAAGAAGTCATTATTCCGGTGTTACTAGGTACGTGTTCCATTAGAAATCTGCGTGAATAACAGGCTGTGCTTAGATTACAAGTACGTTGTTCAACATGCTAATTCCATGTTACATTACTCGTACTATCCATGAATAGATAATAGAATGTTGCATGATTGCAATACATATCTAAAATTACATTTTCTTACTGACTACCTTATGTACAGTAACTTAGGCATATAGAGCGCCTGGCACAAGGGATAAGGGGAATGGGAAAATATTGTCTTACTTGAAATTATGGGTGCCACGTGGTATAACAACAATGGGTACAAAATCACATATTAAATGTTTACCAATTTAAATTAAAATCTAAAAACCTACATTTATTCTAAGAAAATAAAACGAAATAAAATATGTACAAAAATTGTACTCAATCACAAATATTGCCTAAAACTCCAGCATGAGAATCTATCTAAAGTTACATGTCATTTGGTATAGAAACTTGAAATCCCCATCAATTTCTGGTTCTTCTGCCCATGTATTTCTCCAATCGTCTACGTCCCCTCTTTCTGTCAGTTCGAGAACAACTGCCCTCCGTAATTCCTACCAAAAAGTGTCCTTCTCGCTTTCTCTGCTTTTCTGTCCTCGTTGTCCTCCATTCTCTTCCGCTCATTTTGAGTATCGTTCACCCCATTGGTCTAAAATTGTCTTAGAACTCCAGCCAAATCTGTTGACCTATTTCCTGATTTGCTGGTGGGTATGTTCTGCCCTCTCCGGCAGAGTTCAGGCGACGTTTGAGAATTTGTGGACATATTTTTAACCAGGAAGGTCAATCATAAAATCCCCAACTTGCGCATTTCGACGCTTTTAACCGACAAACATTTAATGAGGTGAAGCCACATAAAATAAAATAAAGAAAATTTAATCAAAATAGAAAAGTGCCCTCTGCCTCATAACCCTTCTTCCAATGTAGATCCGAATCCGGAAACTCTTGCTGTAATATAGTTCAACTGTTTTACATCATCTATCTCGTTTAGAAAGATTATAAATTGAACAGTTCTTTCAGTCAAAGACTAATAGATTGATTTAGAGTAGCGCCGTGTAGTTCGCGAACGAACTGGTGGCAGTTCCCCCACTAGCCCTAATTTGAGAACTACCGGTAGGTTGTAGACGAGGTCAGTACGTGAACTAGCGGCAACTCGTGGATTAAGAAAAACTGCATCAATGTAGATGAGCGTTGATCTGTTATTTTTTTTTGTTTTGACGTTATTGTTCTCCCTTTCTCCTACATTGATAGTGTGTTTCTTTCCTTTATCGTCACTGAGTCGTCTCGTATGCGTGATTGTTACCTGCAGCGTGACACAAACTTTTAGTAAAATTAGCTTCAAGCAACTGATGTTTCAGATTAAAACAAATTATATCCTTTTGGGGAAGGGCCGAACAAAGCCTAATATTTCAAGCTCACCTTAATATTTGGTTCGTATGTCTAATTGAGATTCCCGGGCAAATTCCTTGTAAGTTTCGACGTGTAATGGTTCCATATTACGCTAACCTTTTATTTTTGTTACATGAATTTGAAAAATAATAATTTTTACAAACTACGAATTAAAAGCCAAAATACATTTTTTTTGGTTAACAGGCTAGTTGAGGGTGATCCTGAAACAGGCAACTCCCCTTTAATAGCATAGGAAGTGAATTGAAAATCGGGGATGCGGAAGGTAGAGCAAGGTAGCCAAATGGTTAACTAGGGCCCCCGGGCTATGGTTTAAGGATCCTACCCGGTGTTTCACCTAAAGAGATGCAGGGAAAACCCTAGAAAACCAGCATCAGGTAGATCGGGCATTGGGAACTATTCTCACGCCCTTCCGAATGACGGGAGACGAGTCTACTGTGGGGTCACAGCATTCCCTTCTCCGTGTCTCCACCAGTTTCAGGAGGCAGTTGACCGACTGATCCAATGGGATTAGCGGACAACTCTTGCCATATGCCCAAGGTCTTTGACCCCAGTACATATACCTCCTAAAATAGGTGAAGGTGTCTCGGCATATGAGAACTTTGATAAAAAATACCCAGAGAGAGTGCGAGGCATTCCCGACATGATCAGGTGAGCCCCGCAGTCACTCTGGGCTGAAGCGCCTGCGAGAAAACTCCCGCAGCGCCCATGATCAACCAAAATACAAATAGTAATGCTGACCTTGTAGCTTTCGTTGTGTGATGACAACTGTGAGAGCCGTGAGAACTCAATACAAAGTCTTTTCTATTGAGTTCGTCACGTGGTTTGTTCTGGCGTCTCTCACGTTTGTCCTAGCCTCAGGAAAGCTACACGAAAAGTCTTGTGGTATTTATTTAATAATTAATTTACTTTCTGTATTTTTTTTTAGTTTTTGTAATTTGTTCACTTTAGACAAAGATGTTTATATATTAGGAAATAATTTTCTTTGCCTTCCTAACCCGTGAGGCAACTTGGTCTCGTAGTTTGCATGGGGTAACCAAATAAATTTGTGATATAGTCTTTAAAGACAGATGAATTTATCAGTTCATTTGAATTACTTCAAAAAACTACATTTCAGTATAATTAACAAACTGTGAATGAGCTATTCCTTATAACGAATTAATTGGCCCTCAGTAATTTAGAGCCGAGTGTCCCAAACTGTGTTCCGCGGAACCGTCGTGTTCCGTGGGACCTGAGCAGGAGTACTACTTGTTTACGTTTATTTAATTGGGTCCAATATGGTGAATATTTGTTTCCCACTACTGCAACAAAAGGGGCAACAATGAACAAGCGTGAACGTGTTCAGTCAACCAGAATCCTGTACGAGTGACATAGAGATTGCCATAGCTGAGAATTATACAGTTATTATTTTATTTAACTTGACAAGGAGCAGGTATGATAAAAAAATAAGCCATCCTTCGTTTGTGGAATTTAATTCAACAGCACAGCAGGAAAATTTTAGTAGCCACTTTAATTCAGATTATTTATAATTTTGTGCGATAACATGGGTAGTGAACACAAAACACTTTTAGTACATGGCTATCCAGAGGAAAAGCACTGTTAAGACGTTTTGAACTTCAAAATGAGTTGTTGGTCTTCTTGAAGGCACAAAATAATTTCGGACAACATTTTGTTGACGTTATACCAAATCCTTCACGGCTGATTAAACTCGCATATCTGGCTTATATATTTACAAAGTGAAATTTATTTATTATTACAATGAGAAAGTATTATACTTTTTTTATACAAGATATAAAATTGGATTTTTTGATAAAAAATACAATCTTGGATTTCATTAGTTGAATCTAACGATCTTAATTGGATTCCTGCCATACATGAATGTTTGAATGAATTAAATTTTAAAATAGATGAAGACGTTTCCAAAATGTTATTGGAACTTCTACATAGCTTGAAATCAACTCTTTTGCAATATTTTCCTGAAAACTAGTGAAGACGATTCCTGGGAAATTATCTGGGACAGCTAAACGTATAAGTTTGGGTGCAAGTGATTACGAAAATCTAATTGATTTAATCAGTGGAAGAAAAATACAATGTCTGTTCGTGATTTTTCGGCGAGTTTGTCAGAACAGTACCCAAATATTTCAAACCAAGCTATTATTGTTTTACTTCCGTTTTCAACAACCTCTTTATGCGAAGCTAGATTTTCTTATTATGCTGCAATGAAGCCAAAGAGCAGAAAAAGGCTTGACGCCAAACAAGATAATATAATTAAAATTAAATATTGTGCCTAATATCAACAATATTTGCAATTCAAAGACCCAAATTATCAAAGTGACTAAGTACTTTATATATATACATTATATTACAGGTCTATATTTAAAAATAATTTTTAAATTAAACCTTGTTTTACTTTCTACGATTAGGAATCACCTATTCTAAAAAAAGCCAAGTGTTTCGTTAGAATGTCCGATTTTACCAAGTGTTCCATTGAAGAAAAAGTTTGTGAAATCCTGATTTAGAGCAAAACGACATTTATGCTTCGGACTCTCAAACAGGATACTAACGTCTGCCATCCCTTCTGTCTTCTCTATCGCTTATTAATTTTTCTAAGCAGTTGCTTTATGATAATATTTTTTATTAGTACTTCGTAAAAAATGTATCCTCAGAAACAGCCAGATCATTAAAAACGATTAATGACGTAGCATATTTCACTAAACTTGCCACTTCATCTTCTACGACATTTCTCTTAGCTCGGAACAAAACTTCACCGTGAACCTTGGTTAACCTTTTCTGGACAACAACCTGCGAATACTTATTCACTTTATACCCCATTTGTTGACTTTTCCATATTTATTTTCGTCGTTCAGGAGTAACTCACGCAGCAGTAAGTCTACACGTGTTAACGAATTGGAACTATCTTGAAATGATATTAATTAATAATAATAATGATAAGAGCTGTGTTGCCTCTAAGTCATCTGACTATAATCATTATATAGGGATTTTCCAATAAGGGCGGATCGATGTTGAAGTGGAATAAAACAAGCTGTGTGTAAGCTTTTTTAAAGGACATACATGGCATTTTCAAATAAAAAAGAATATCGTTAATACGTCAAAGACAGCTTGTTCATTCCATTTCAACATCGACCCGCCCTTATTGAAATCACAAAGAAAGTAGTTAAATCTTTGTAGGTTGATAAATGACGCAAATAATAATTGCGGCATTGTCTCTTTTTCAAGTTACAGAAGTCAAGGACGATTTCTTGAAAAACCTAATTGTTTGAATCGTTATCTAAGCACCGAAGTTGCGTTGTTGGTCGAGGAAAGAGTTGTAAACCTAATTATGCCATCTGTCTGTGTGAAGCGTCTTCATCCATTAGCTTTCCCTAAGTGGAACCGTTGGCGTGCCATAACTTAGAACAGCAGGTATTACTCTAAGTGAACCACAGCACGGCTGTCCTGAGGTTCAAACGTTTTCTTCTGATAGGAATGGAGTTGCGAAAATACATTTATTCATAATGATATAAAGAATAATCACATGAAACTCTAATGCCGAATTCATCACGGTATTATCAGTAAACAGTAACCTATTGGAAAAAGAATGATCTATTAAAACCTTTATTTTTATCGTTTTTATATTCGTTTTGTGATTGAAAATTCACTTAGTAGCATGAGTCACTGGTGATTGATGGAGACTTCTAATATCCAGATCAAACTACTTTCACGCAATAATACCAGATGAAACCGGACGTTCTCTATTTACTGTTCTGCAGCTTTTTTTTCTCTTCGGTTAGTTAGAGAAAAGAAGGAAATATAGTACGTTTTAATTAAGTCAATAGAAATTTTATGAATACTGAAAAATGATCTATTTTATTGTTTTTTCAATTACAATATTATATAACGAATTTCAAGTCGATATTTATGATGAGGAGGTATATATATATATATATATATATATATATCTGCTGATGAAGGGTGGGGGGAGGTGCCTCCGAAAATTTATACTGTGCACTCAACATGGTGTACACATGTACACTTAAGGTAAGCCACCAATTTTTTATCTCTCTTTTCTGTCATTAATTGTTTTAATTAGCTTGAAAATGTCATTTTGTGGCTTGTATTGTATTGACATATATATATATATATATATATATATATATGTCAGAAAATGACATTGTCAGGTTAATTAAAACAATTGATAAGGACAGGAAAGCGAGACAGACTCTTACCTGACCTTCACAAATTCTTGAATTTTCGGAAGCATCGCTTCCTTCATCAGAAGGTTAGTCTCTTGAATTTGTATTTACCTCACCCCCTAAAAAAGATTTTACCAGTCTGAATTTTAAAAATGAAACTACTTCATAATTAATTTATGTAGTTGTTGTGGTATTCAGTCCTAAGATTGGTCTGATGCAACTCTCCTTGCTACCAAATCCTACGCAAGCCTTTCCCATTTCCGCATAACTAGCATATTCCAAATCCTCCTTAATCTACTTAGCGTATTCAATCCTTGGCCTCCCCCTTCTGTTCTTACCCCACAAACTTGATTTTCAGCATTCTCCTACAGCACAATATTTCAAAAGTTTCTATTCTTTTCCTTTCTGAAACTCCTATCGTCCACGTCTCTCACCCATATAACGTTACACTACACACGAAAATTTCTAGCAATGATTTCCTAATATACACATTAAAATTATCCGTAAGTAAATCCCCATTTTTTGTGCATGCTTTCCTTGCCTGTGCTATCCTCCTCTTTATATCTACTATAATTCTACCATCCCTAGATATTAAACTTCCCAAAATTTCCACAATTTATAAACTTTCTTCAAAATATTTGACTGTTTCTCACACTACCTTGATTTTCTCTCTATTAATCCTAATATTGAACTCTTTCTCCAGGACCACGTTCATTACATTTATTAGGGTTTCCAAGTCTTCTTCTGACTCGCCCAATACAATATTAAATTACAATGTTAAAGGTGGATTGTTTGAATTACGATTTATACTCATGTTCATTCTGCGGCATTCCATCTAACCTAAACAAAACATTGAGTTTTCAGCGTTCATTTGCTCAATTTTGATGATAGGGGGGTGCGAAAAGGTAAATTTTCTAAACAGTGACGACCTATCTGTTAGTTTAATCTCGGGTTGACAAAGAAATTACTGGGGGGCTAATATAAATTAAGTACCGGGAAACGTTTTCTTTTGACATTATTTTTTTGTTTATGTGAAATTCTTACGTTTTGGTATTTTATTTCGTGCTATATTTTAAGTGGTGTTATCATAAGGCAGTGTTTATTTTGGTATTGTGTTTTTCATTGCCTTTTATGATAACTATTTCTACTGACATTAACAATATGTTTAATAAATAACGTCTGTTGGAATTTTATCATTCACTTTTATTATGCAGTTATTAATATTATTAACTAGGTTTACACGTAATTTAATTTTATTTATCACATTTTTCATTTTATTGATTTAGGTAGCATGGCATTGTTATAGAGTGCCTGCAAATGATTTCAGAAATCTTGCTGAAATATTCCCGAAGTTCATACGCTTAATCCGTTGTCCTTTCTTTATGGCTTCCAAGTAACAATAGCACTTTCCAGAATTTTCCGATTTTGAGAATCTCTCGTAAATTGTTCCGATGGATGGTGTAGATTTGTGATAGCGTGGACTTTCACATCGCAATGAGCCCTGTGATGCTGAGTTGACGAAAGCGTGACCTGCTCACCTGCGTGGTCTTGCGACACGTGTTTTACTGTGAGCTGAGAACGACCTCCCACTTACGAAGTTCCTCCGTGTAATTAAGAGTCATTACTTCCTCAGCCACAAAGCATGACGAATTCACGAAATCTCTGAATTCACGACGTTCTCCGTTAAGGATCGTCGTCACTAAAATCTGAAAATAGAGAAAGTAAAAAGAAATTGGATTAAATAGTTTCGTTACTTGGTTAAAAAAAGGACAGACATAATTTAGAAGAAAAATTACGCCCGCCGATACAAGTGTCTGTCAATTGTAGAAAATCTTTGATTGTATACATTTAGCCCTAAGCAAAGAATACGATGAAATATTCGTAGTCGGTAGTACATACAAAACAAATAATTTGATAATTTCAAATAGAAATAATTGTACAAATTTAGTCAAAAAATTATCAACAGTGTTATTGAAGAACAGTTAGCTTACTCTTCATTGTCTTATCCACTGAGTGTACCATTAATACCGTGTTTTCCGTAACACATTACAAAATCTAAAGCTTAAATTTTTCGTCTGATTTATATGATTTCATAATTTATTTTAATACCATTAAGAAAACGTTTTGGTACCTATTTCAGGTATTTATCTTAATTATTACCACATATTTTGAATATCAAATTCATATATTTACAAACAGAAAACAATTTTCTTTATTTAAGTTCTCCCAATGGTACACGTTTTACATTTGTCGAGGAGCCTAAGGAGAACTTTAAATAATTTTAATTTTTTTCATATGTGTTAGTGAAAAATTATGGCTATAATTAGGATAAAAATAAGGTACATATACGAACCAAAACGTAAAATTGTATCAAAAAAGATCATTCATTATATTTAATTAATTATGTAATCACTAGTGTTGACTAAGAGTAATTTAATTAATCAATTGGTTCCCACCGACATTCTTGCTCGAAGAACCCTCAAAAGTGAGGGTAACGAGGGCGCCTATGTTGACAAACCCTTGCGGAAAGGGTCCTGCACTCTTGGGAGGAAAGAAAGAGAGATTGTGCCCGCGAAAACATGCCACCTCGAGTTGGACTCCAGTGTGCGTTGGCATGTGACGTGGATATGGCACCACGTGGGCTTTGGGACCATCGGAGGATACAATTTACCGAAGGATGGCATTCGTCGGCCGCGCGCATAGCTCATTTCAGAAATAGTGTGCTCAGGGTCGTCCCGCAGGGAGGAGATACAACTGCCACTTAAATTGAAACTTGCCGGCCCAATCCAGTTAACCATAATATAAAATATAATTATATTAAAAATATATATTACGCGCATTTCAGTGTACAGATTCGAATATCTGAAAAGCGCAGAATTTATTGACCGAACCAGACAGATAAAAAAAATGCTTTAGCTGAAACAAGAACAACTACTTCATATTCGAACCGCAGGCTGATAGAAATCGTCTAGCTTCAAGGCAACGGGAACAGGGCACAACATAAAGTAAGTCACGACATTTCTCGGCAAATAGTTGTCTGTTGAAACGGGGTCATTTATTGCCAGCGTTTCTGATGAGTTATTCGTTACAGTAAAAATAGTCGACATTTTGATTAGTGATTCGTACTGATGTTTATCGTTCAATATATTTGCAGTTGATGTAGGAGTAAGTAAATATACTGGTTTGAGTAAGATATTTGTATAAAAAATATCGCTTGATTTGCACTGAAACGTTTAAAAGTAAAATACTTTAACTGTCTATTCTTGATCACTGACAACTTTCTGGTAACCTCCTCATATTTTTACACGCTCTACATCAAGAAAACTCTAGCACACAACTATGCATTTTACTTCAGTAAATAAGAGCAACAAAGAACTAATACCGAAATGGAATACACTTAACGTTTACAGTCTCCAAAGTGTCTTAGAGATCAAGAAAAAATCAACAAGTTTTAATTACTTTGATAGCAGTTACAGAAAACCGACTTAAAAATTTGTAAATAAATTACTGAAACTTGAATGCCATTGAAAGATTTTGTATTTAACATATTAGGACGTGTGAAATATGCATGCAGATTTTCGATAGTTGGTTCATTAATTTTCAATCCATTAACTATACTTGGAATTTTGATGTTGACGGTTTCTGTTCATAGATTCTGCACTTACGTTTAAGTTATTAAATTAATTATTCAGGCGTTGATACGTCCATTGTAATGAAACTTTAATTAATAAATGAAATCTTATCCTTCAGTCGACTTTACAGCGTGACATAAGGCTTGATGTCCATTCTGTCCATCCACGAATGCCCGGTTGACAAGGTCTTGTTCCAGTCCGTCCAGTCCTTCATCCTCCGGTCTAGCAGCTTTCTTTCCACATTTTCTTTAGCAGCCTTTGTTACGGCATTCTCGCCACGTGCTTAAGCCAACTACAGTATTACGTGCTGCTTTACCAGAGACTCGTATATTCTAAATTCAGATCGTCCAGTAGTACGACGGCTCTTGGACATATAAACGTTGAAGCAAGTTCTGCGGTCAGCAAGCTTCCATTAGTTGACGAATTCCGTTTTAGCAATGTTATTGCTGCAAGGGGTAACGCCTTCAAATTAATTTTTCTTAATCACCTTATTGTACGCCTTCAGATACTGAGTTATCATTACACACGTATGCCATTGCACGATTCTAAGAAATAAAAGGTGTAAAAAGAGTAACAGTGCGTCAGTGCAGAAAGGAAAGATAATTCAAGGAATCGCAGGAGTGATAACAAGGGTGGTATCTTGTATCCTAACAGAAACATGGTTTAATGTTACTTTAATTGATAAAATCTTTATGATTTCTGGCGAGTAAAAAGAATTTATGGTCATTCGTCAGTGCACATACGCAAAATGTTTTACAGAGAATTGTTTAAAAGAAATATGTTCGTGGCACTGCCGTATCATTTATCAGGGAATCGACGCATGTATTTGTCTTTTGTTACAACGTGTAGAGAAGACATCTGGGTAAAGAGAAAGCGTGCACATGTAGAGGAGTGTAGCTCGCGAGATATTTAACACAAATACAACCTGTGGAAGAAATCAGTCTTGTAACTTACTCACTCTCCAGAGATTTTCTATCAGTTGTTCGTTTTATATGTAGAGCTCATTATCTTCCAAATCTGAAACAATTTTCGTTGAAGGAAACATGGTTAAGGAATTTTTTCCGGTATAATCAAGATAAGTAAAATGGATCAATGAATTTAACAAACTAAATATTTGGAAAAAAAGTATATTACTATTTTTTATATCATTTCCAGATTGTTAATATATAAAAATCATTTTTAACATTACAATGTAGTATTTATTAATTAAGAAGGTTTTATTATTTTACATAATTTGGTACTGATCAATCATTTAAAACAATTTCTAGTCGGTGGCCATAGCTATATTAGAAACGTCTAAGTACTCCTCCTATAGTTACTGCCAACTTCCAACTTCCTTTCAGTGCTTTGACAACATGTTACAAAATCGTTTTTTGTCCCTTGTCTGCTCTCCGTGTGGAGGAGCAAAGTCTCATCCGGTTCGTTTTATTGTCACGATTCTCGTTGGTTTTTGGTTATGTCCGCATTGACTGAAGAAATGGATGATGCGAAATTCATTCCTGTCCGTCAATCAACAAAGCTCCCACAAAATTGTGTAATTATGGCGAATATACGAACTTTACACGTCTCGAAATATTTTTAAAAAAATCACTCTTTTTGGTTATGAAAACTATCCAATCTCGAATATTCGGATCTATTCTGATCCAACCATAACAGAATATATATATATATATATATTCCATTATGGATCAGTTTGGTTTTAGGAAGGATGTAGGAACAAGAGAATATTGACACGATAAGAATAAACAGGCATTTGTAGATTTAGAAAAAGGCTTCGATAATGTTAGCTGGAACAAACGATTAAGGATTTTGAAGATGACAGGAATAAAATATTGAGAAAGAAGTGTTATCCATAACGGTAATTAGAATTTAAGGACAAGAAAAGAAAGCAGAGTCAAGAAAGAAGTAGAACAAGGATGCTGCCACATATGCTTTTTACCTTATAACTTATATATAACAGGTAATGAAGAAGTTAAAAACTGATATGGAAAAGGACTCAAATTGCAATGAGAAGAAATATAAACCTTAACTTTTGTTCATAATATTTTCGCAAAAAAGAGGAATTTTACTTAAGCTAATATACGTATAAATATTGGAAATGTTTGTATGGAGTGTGGCGTTATATGGAGGAGAAACATGGACGATAGGAGTTTTAGGAAGGAATTAACTTACCGGTAATATAAGTGTGAATATTAGGAAAGTCGTTGCTAAAAATGTTAGTATTGAATGTGGCGTTATATGGATGAGAAACGTAGACGATAGGAGTTGCGGAAAGGAAAAGAAAAGAAGCGTTTGAAATGTGGTGCTATAGAAGAATGCTGAAAATCAGATGGATGGATAGAGTAGCTAACCAGTTGGTTCTAAGCAGAATACGAGAAGAGAGAACAATTTGGAGGAATTTGACCAAGAGAAGGGATAGATTAATAGGCCACGTTTTGAGACAAGAGGGTCTTGTAAAATTGGAGGGAAGTGTGTGGGGTAAGAATAGAAGAGGGAGGTGAAGGGTTGAGTACGCTAAGCCGGTTAAGGATTTATGTGTGATGTGGTAATTATGTAGAAATGAAAAGGTTTGTGCGTCATTGTTAGGATGAATCAGACCAGTCGAAGGACTGAATCTAACAACAAGACAAAGACTGAAAAAATAAATATAATTTATAATGATGAATTAATTTCCAAAAATTGCCAATAATCATGTTTCTGGATCCACAGCCTTGAAAACCCATTTATTAACAGAATCAGTCAATATATATGCTACAAATGCGAAAATCTAACAGTAAACTACAGTAAGGGACTTATTGCACATCTCTACGCTCCTAAGTCTGCAGTCATAAAACTCGCCAAAAGACATCATTGAATTTATAATGATGAATTAATTTCGAAAAATTGCCAATAATCATGTTTCTGGATCCACAGCCTTGAAAACCCATTTATTAACAGAATTAGTCAATATATATGCTACAAATGCGAAAATCTAACAGTAAACTACAGTAAGGGACTTATTGCACATCTCTATGCTCCTAAGTCTGCAGTCATAAAACTCACCAAAAGACATCATTGAATAAATTATGGAAAACCGCCAATGCCCTTTACTCGCGTTTTACACCAAACATCGTACAACATTAACTTATAACTTTGTAAGCACTAAGACTAGATTGTAAATTAACAGCTGAGCTATGAAACGCCTAGTTCTGTTTCAACACCACCTTCAATCGCAGTTGATAAAAAATAAATTTTACACGGCGCATTAAGAGATTTGTGGCAATTGTGAATCTTTGCACTTTCTTGAAATTAAATACAATGACGAATCAAGGGAAAACGGCTTATCTAACGAATGTTTAAAGTAATTTTATTGAGTTGAATCTTATGGGCGAATAGTTTATTACTAATTTTAATTTTATTGCAAGGCGTTTCTTACTTACATAGTTGCCGCTTGCATAATTATTTGGACATGTTATGATCGTAAAACCACTCTGAGATGAAAAAGAAAAACGTCGTCACGAGTATCGTTTGCGCATACTATTTATTATAAATAGGTTATCGCTTTCTATTGAGGCGTATTGTCCTACTTATCAGAGAAGGAACAACTATTTTCTTGAACTTCATATCTGATTTATTCTCTATCGCAGAAATTGCTTTGACCATCCTTAGATGAATGCCACTCAACTGCAGACTCTACTGATGATTATCTATGTATTTCACAAGAACTATTAACAAGTAGAGGAATGAACCCTGAGACATAACTCTAAATCATCATTCAACAAGTGGAGCGTAGACGACTGAATTCTGACTCCTATCGGTTTTCATTTAGAAGAATTTTCTTCCATAATTTCGTCAAATGTTCGTAAGTCAATTCCTTACAACAAATTAGTTTCAAAGATCAAAGATTTTCCCGGAGTATAATCTTTATTAACAGTTCTTTGGTTTCCTCCTTGGTTAAATTTAGCTTAAGCCACGGCTTACGCTGCCATCTTTGTCTCTTTCTCAAGTCTCAAGGCAGAGTACGCCGTCGAAACGTCGTGACTAGAGCTTAATATACCCCAAGAACTGTTTATACAAATTAGTTTGTCGGTTTTATTCCAATAATTAATTTTTTCAGCGAATAATATTGCGTTTCTGTAAGTTTATGAGATGTAAAGGAAGTGGACATTGATCTCAGGGATTTTCAATTGTTGTTTCAAAGGGATATTAAAGGTTGCAGCTTCCCTTCGAGAAGGATAGAAATCACTCGTAAGCGATGCCTACAATGAGGTCAATAAAAAGGAAAGCGCTCTCAGTTACAAGGAACGGGACTGCTGCCCCGGATTCCTTCTGTCCACTCACAACAATGCGATGAGCGACCTCTACCACGGGTCCGTTACTTCCTGCCTTATCGACCATCCATCTCGAAGATGACCCAAACTATATTCCACGTCATAATTCGTTGTCTGTGACAATTTCTTTTACTATTAAAGCCATCTGGAGTTGGCATTAAAAAATCAAGACTGTTTTGTAACGTGGCATTCTGATAACATTAATCTTAAACAAAATAAAATTGACTGATCGGCCCCACGCGGCGCTTTTATATGGCGCAAGGTGTGTGCCGCACTCCACAGATAAACATTTGTGTATATTTTTTAGGCACGTAAAATATATTGTTACTTAAATATAAATTTACAAGTTATTTCGCGCTTAACAGACCAAACTGATGAATCAATTCTACCTTATGCTTATTAATGAAATTCATTGTTTATTTCTAATACGAGCTCAGAAATTATTATTAAATTTGGGGACTAATTTAAAGCCGAAAATTAGCTAAATTAATAAGTATTACTTATTTGTAAATTTGAAGACTGTTTTAAAACTGTAACTGTTTCAAATGTAACGCGGAGTTGAGGATTCATTACTTTGATGAATGATAATATTACATGTAATGTTGATCACTACCTTTAGTTTCTGTTCTCCGTAATTGAAGTGCATAAATTAGTGCATTTAACATACAAAATATTACTGATATGGATATGAAATGGAAACATCGACGGTGGAAGAACGCAAATTGACCGCAAGACATTTATTTTTAAATGCAATAGAATTATTTAGCAATTAAATGAAATTTTTTCTATGGGCACGGAAAGGATAATGCTTTCCAAGTGGTCTGAGTATTTATTAATTGATACCTGGGACTCATCCAGGATACTTTAATTTAAAAAATTGACATATTTTTTTTGCCAGTTCCATAAAGTCTCTTTCATTATGTTTAATTTCCTTAGGTATTAGCCATTTAACGTTTTCACTGGTAGGAGGCAGTATATGTGCTATGAACCATCATAGTGGCTCGATGCCATTTTTGTTTAATGTTTGGCTTTCTTCGCTTCAACTGCTTTAAACCACTATTATTCCTGCTCCTTAGTCGTATTTTGTGGTGCGAAAGTTACTAGATGCTTAACTTAACACATTATGAATCATATTGCTTGCCGTGTATTATAAGTGGAAAGGTATTTTTGGTGCTAACGAGTGAGAAAACATGTGGTGATCGAGTACGTACAGTGGAAAAGTAAGAGGAATGCACTGAAATGGTTCTTTCATCTTATTAGTTTATCTTTATTCAATGCGCAATTGCACGAGGAAAGAAAATCACACTTGCAAAAAATTATCTTCAATTAGCAAGGGAAATAATTGTCCATTAATAAAGAAAAAAATGAGTGGAGGCGATCGAAATTGCGAAGAAATGCATTGAAGACATTTTATGAAGAGACAGTAAGGTAAAACTCTCATAGACAAAAGGAAAATGTTGCAAGATTGCGAACCATAACTTTGCGTGGATAATTGCTTTTGAAATGTATTATACGTTAAAAAGCTACAGAGAATGAATCAGTTGTATAATTAACCAAAAATAAATTGTTTTCCTGTACAAAAGATTATTTTAAATTCTTTGCTTCATAGTTTCCTAGATTAAAACGCCATCAAGCCACAGTACCCGATACGTTTACGTAACAACCGTGCGAAAAGGTGTTTAGCACTTCCCAATGAGCCAAGCCAGTGAAAGGGTTAAATTCAATTTGAAAAAATCCTTGATAACCCGAACGCTTGTTTTTCAAACTTAATGGGAAAATATTAGGTCTCCCAGCATTTCTCTGCAAGAGAATGTTCTAGTCATAACTTCGTGATTCTTCTCAATTAGGAGCATGTACAATTTCCCAGCAGGGATATCCGTTCGTCTGAAGATCCTACGAACACATCCGGTACACTTTCGACGTAGTGATTTACAGTTTAATTTCATAACATAGGCACAATTTTACGCACGCTGTTTAACTAATTTCTATCATTTACATTTTATAATCATTTACGCAAATTAAAAATTAATCTTTAATTATTTTTCTCATAAATAAAATCATTTAATGCTTTCAAAAAATATATTGAAAAGTGTAACCATCGATCGTATAGCATGGGGATTTTTTTTAATTTTTGTATTTCAGAATGCAAATATGAATTCATTGTCCATTTGGACGATACGATAATTGAATTATTTTATTACTATCTCGGTGTCTGGAATTGCCCGGGTATTCAATTGTGAATCCGGCAAATTATTTAGTTCGATACATCTGTTACACAGGTGATTCAGTCGGCATCGAGAGCGACTATTTTTTGAGCATTTAACTTATCACGTCCCCCCTACTGTACATATACCGGGGGAATGTTAATTTCATCGTAATCGGCATGATGACGAACATTACCTTAATCAAGCGGGTAAATCTTCTACTTCCTTAAAGAAGCACAGTAACTTAAAAAAACTTAAATAAACAGGCACATTCAATACTCGGGTACGTTAAGAGAGTCAAAAATACTCTCTATATCTAATAGATTCAACTCTGGGTTACTTAGGAGAGCCTAAAATAAACCTTGTACCTGGTTAGAGTTAAAATTTCTTCCGGTACTTAATAGAGAGAAAATATTCTCTGTAATCTCAGAGAGAGAAAAATACTGGCAACCCTTATCCTTAAAGTGTATGGAATGTTTCATAAATTCACTGCTTGTTCCAGTTTCATGTGTATAATAATTATTAGAAATTCACTCACTTGGTTAAGCTTGCACGTGGACCTTTGTTTCGCCCAATTACACCCGCACCCCTAGGGTCTCAACTACAATTTAACCGGCTCGATGAATGTCAGAATTTAGCTAAGAGACTTCAACGACACCAAATTTGACACCAATCTCGTTTTCTTTCACGATACATTTTTCCAATACTCCTCCTCTCGTTCTTCTGAAGGTATTCGCCTTCCATGTCGGAATTGGTTGAAATTATACGCTTTTTATCGGTATGGCCTCAAAAAGTATTGATACAGAGCTAATATCAGCCGTTTTTATGTTTTAAAATTTTAGGTACGACTACTATACCCGCACTCAGGGGTGGTAGTCGTCTCTAACCCACTCAGTATTTATTTACGAGTCATAAAGAACTGGTATACAAAATTGTCCCGAGCATTTTAATTTGTATGCGGAACTTACACTCATGGAATCTTCCAATTTTTTATAACAATATTATTAACTGATTTAGCAATTACAGCAGTATACGTCATTTTAAACAAACATTTAAAGAATATTAGTAAATTTTAAAATTTGGCCACAAACGAACGACATGCACGCACCTTGTTGCTTATTTTTGAAGGCAGTCGGAAGTCGTAGAGAAACAATGGGAGAATGCAGAAATCTAAAAATACTTCGCAAAACGATTAGAATATATCAGAAATTCGTCGCGGTAAAACAATTTCAAGTAATGGCCAATTGTAAGAAATTTGAAGTTTAGATGTCAAGTTGAGTACTTCCAGTCGTCGTCGTCGTCGTCTAAAGGCAGTCTTGAGTCAGTTACAGGTAAAGGCTACATAAATGATGTAATCCCCTGTCTCCACCAGCACAAAACGTCTCATATACCTCTCCATAATACAACCCACCTGGTCCTATGCCTCCTCCATATGGGGAACAACAGCCAAAACCCATTCAACCAAAATTCAAACCAAACAAAACATAATACTACGCACCATTACAAACTCTCCCTGGTACCTAAGAAATTCCGTCATCCACCATAACATCAAAATTCCCAATGTAAACTCAGTAATCTCCAAATCCATAACAAACCTAATCAAAAGCGCACTCAACCACCCAAACTCCAGGATCCAGCAATTTCATAACAATCCACCTCCACGCTCCCGTCACCTCAAAAGAAAACTTCCAATTGACCTCATCCTTCCCCCTGGTCATTCAGGCACATCCTAACCCACTCTACCATCATGCCCGCAGACCACATCCTCATTAATCCTCCAAAAATCAGTTCACTGCTTGTCAATCCTCACACACCCACGTCGTATGCCCCTCAGATACAATTAAACCCAACCTGCTCGGCTTAAGTAGGTTAATCAAACGGATTAACCTACCATCATGTAACCATGTAAATTATATACAATATTTTATTTTCATGTTTCTTTTTGTGTTTTCATATTGTATATACTATATCGAAATTAGCACAACTAAAAATCTGTAATGATAATAGTTTTTATAAATTAATAAAAAAATGATGTGAAGCAGTTAATGTGAAAAGTATATGTCGACATACCTGTCTCCCAAGAATATGCATGTAAACAACACGACGTAGCTCCACGTAATTCTACTCAGTTACAAGACCGAGAATTATTTTGTTCAAGCATTATACCAAGAAAAGCTACAATTTAATGCATGTAAACACTTTTGAGCTATCCTTGTATAGTGTAAGTAAATATCTGTTAATTGAATTTTTTTCAATCAATAAATATATATATTAAAGAAATTGATTCAAAATATGTCTCAACATTTCTTTCTTAATTTAGTATTTCATGAGGTACTCATTATAGTAGGAATATTATAAATTTTTTGTGTCATTTGGGTTACATGCACGCAGAAAAAAAAGTATTCATACTATGAATTTTTAACAGGTATTTGAATAACTGTAAAAGATATATGAATACAAAATTGAAATGTTTTAGATAATTTAGTATTTCATGAGGTACTCATTATAGTAGGAATATTATAAATTTGTTGTGTCATTTGGGTTACATGCACTCAGGAAAAAAATTATTCATACTATGAATTTTAACAGGTATTTGAATAACTGTAAAAGATATATGAATACAAAATTAAAACGTTTTAGATAATTTCGTACAACAAATTTTTAAACTATTGAGGATCAGTAATTGTGGCCTGTTTAATACCGCGTGTAGTATAATATGGCCAGTTTCACTGAAACCGAAGATGGGAAACCGGCTTGCAGTACACTCACTCGCTTTCACCTTGCATATTAAACACTCCCGCAGTCAGTTTTTTTTACACTCTACATTACTTGCAGGTTTTAATGTGTGTCATAGACCTCTGAGTGAAGTATTATTAAAAGAAATGTCGGTGTATAAAAGTCCATAACGTGAAGGTTTTCTCGAGCATTGTTGGTAAACTTTTCGTTCATGTTATCGGAGAATTGTTGCCTAGCATTTTATTCTTCTACGAGACCATGTCTCCGAGGCAGTTTTAATTAAATCTATTACACCACTACCTCGTCATTTTTTAAAGAATTTATTTAATAAAGTAATGTGATGCTAACCCGTCATTTTCCACGGACCTTACTATATTAATTTTCATTGGCACATTACCAGTTCACATTATACACGATTTGACGGTATACAGTAGATCTTCTCTGTAAACATGGAGTATTTTATATCTCTTGTCGTATATATAACAGAAAAATTGGAAAAATTTTCTCACTCAGTGTACAATATTTTGTTAATCTAATAGTAAAACAGACAATAAGTCAAAAAATTATTATGAACTTTATTGACAGTGGTTCGTACACAACGTTTCGTTCCTAAATTTGGAACCTCATCTTGTGTATTTAAATTGGAATCAAGAAATGAAAAACGATAAGAATTTAGACGTTCAAGTCGCGCAAGCAACAGTCGTTTGCTATTTTGGCCTCTTTGTTTGTGCGACATGCATGTCTAAATTTACATCCTCATTTGTTTCTTGATTCCAAGTTAAACAAACCACATGAGGTTCCAAAGTTAGGGACGACATGTCAGTAATGTTTACTTCTTACTTGTAGGCTGTTTTATTTTTTATTGTTATCCTAACAGTCAGATACTAATTATTTTATTAAATTTTCCAAGAACAATTCGCGAAATGGTCCTTCACTAAAAATAAAAAATAAAATGTTAAATTTCATTCTATTTCTCATATTGATAATCCAAATGGTTCAAATGTACTCGCAGCTTTAGCCTTTCTACTCCTAGCATGTTTATCAATCATGAGCGTATTTGAATGGCAGTTCTTATCTCGGTATAATATGACCTGTTAAGCATCACTCACGATTGATTTGTTTTTAAAAAGAGCCCGTGGCGTCGTCTACGTGGAAAACGAATTAATTTCAAACTCTTATTACGCATATAAATATTAAATCCCCACATGATGAATACTGATATTTTATTAATATGAAGTCTCAATTAATATAATTTTAGAAAAACAATTTTTTCCAGAGGAATTAGCTTATTTAAAAATCTAAACACTCTTCAGCTTTCAACACAATGTGATAGAACAATGTGCCGTTAAAAAGAGGAACCTGTCGTAGATCCTGGTAGGTAGCATCCTCGATAGGAGATTGGACATAATTAATACATTAATTGGTGTTCTGCCAAGTGAGGAAAGTTCTCCACTGAGAACCTTTTCCTCTTACAAGGGAAATTACACGGCGGTGGTTTCCCGTTGCCTTCCGTCTGTTGATGATGGACCGCTGCAATGTTCTACCATGCAACTGTGGCCTCTGCAATGAATTTTGGTGATTATGAAAATGCACTCTTCCACACCCGCGCCAGGGTTCGAACCCCGGGACCTCTGTGTTGTGAGGCAGCGACGCTAGCCACTAGTCAGCAGGACATCGGCATTCGCCATACTGGAAATTTTTTTATCTTGGAGGGGGGGGAGGTTATAAACGACTCAGTTTGTGTTCCTCCACTTCACGCAACAACTGTGGAACTGCAGAACCGTATAACAACACTTGTGGAAACAGTAACTGAAGACATACAACTGTAGTGTGGGACGGATTTGAATACCTCGTAGATATGTGCTTGTATTTCAAAGGGAGTCGTATTAAGCATCTTCGATTAGTTATGTATTTTACATTTTTTTAAAGTTGCTTTAATATCATGAGTTAATTATATTAAAAATATATACATGTCAAATAAGATGAAGACACCCAATATATTTGCTTTTTTTTACTTGGACGATGAAGATGACTTTAAACTGAAAGTACTAAATAAATGTGTAAAAACTGATAAAAACGTGAGTTTTAAAATTAAAATTTCAATTCACATTACTTTGTTGCGATTTAGTTCTAGTATCATTTTACCTTGTACTCAAACCCAGCCTGTTAGATTAATGACAGTGACCTCACATTCTCATGTACCGTACCAAGGTCAAACAAAGTCAAACAGATGCATGTTACGTTAAATAGAATTCTTGGAAGTATTAAGACTGCAATATGCAAACACAAGCATCTGAAGTTGTTTCGAGTCTAAAGAGTAACAAGACTTAGATTTGTTCAATTTTTTACTATTTACTCATTAGTTATCTTTTTTTTCCAAATTCAAACCCAACGAGTGGATCTGCTTAATGTGAGTTACGATAACCGTCGCCTTTTTAAACGCTATATGTCTTAACTCTAGCACTATAATGGCTTGTCGCATAATTTCGTCACTACATCCCAACACATTCTTATATCAAACTCATCTACGAATCATGATTCATTTATTGTGACATTCACATTAAACATTCAGTATGTTGTATGTGGCTCTTTCCATGAAATCTTAATATCCCGTAACGGTGTTAGTAGTTTTATTGCCTATAATTTTCCCGATAAATTTATAGTAGACATAACACTTTGTACGCTTTTACTCATCAGCACTGCAGTTGAGAGAGCGAGAAACTGTGACTACAGCCTCTTTTCTCGGCCTAATTCACAAGTATGCACAATCTGTCTGGTACAGTATTTATAACGCCATAAACGTCCTACAGTAATGGTTCTCCTACTAAGCTCTGGAAGTAGAACTAAACGAGATGGAGAGCTGACAACTAACCTAGAAATGGCTAACCTCCCCTCCCCCGTAAAAAATTAAACGTGGACTATTAATCTATCACTTCTTTTGGTCAAAGTCCTCCAAATTCTTCTCTCTTCTATTATTTTGCTATTATTTCCGGGTCAGTAACTCTACCCACCCATATGATTTTCAGCATTCTTCTACAGCGTCACATTTCAAAATCTTTTATTCTTTTCCTGTCTGCAACTCCTATTGACCACGTTTTGCACCTATATAACGCAACACTCCACACGAACATGTTTAATAATGATTTCCTAATATTCATACTTATATTACTCTAAGTAAATTCCTCTTTTTTTGGGAAAGCCTTTCTTGCCTGTGCTATCCTCCTCTTTATGTCTGCTATATTATGCTGTCCAAGTAGCACAATTCCTTAACTTCCTCTGTAATACCCTTTCCAAACCCAAAGTTCTACTTTGAGTTGAATATATTTTTCGTCCTGCGAATGTGATCATTTTTAATTCATGAGACTGAGGTTGGTTAGAATCGCAAGGCTGAGTAGCCTAACGCCTTTCTGTATTTAGGATTTTATGTAACACATACACCGCGAATCAAGGAACTATGAAGTAACGTATCGTGCCTTATCACCAGCCGACAGTGCTTTGATATCACGTTTCAGATCGAGAAGCATGACTGCACATCCGTATCATGACCATCGCCGGGGTTTGTTAGGTAGGGGAAGGAAATCTCGGTCAAACCGAATATAATAGAAGTGTCCTGATTCTTAGTTTATTTGTGTGGAAGATTAAGGAAGGAAAGTAAGAGGTCTTGTAGTTGCCCGGCGGTATCTGTGCCACGTTCGGACGTTCACCCCCTCCTTAAAGGAGACGCTAATCATGCCAAGAGAAACGCAGCCTTCAATCTCGCACGAAAGACAACAACACGGAAACCTAGACAACAAAATAATCAATAAGTATAAGTAGTATAAGTATAAAATCATATTCCATAAATCCTATAGAGAAGCACAAGCTTCAAGGATGTGGAACGAGTCAGAGATTTTACATAGGTTGCTTTATTAATATTGAAATATACTGTAACTATTAATTAATTTTTAACTTATAATAAGATTTTCTTAAGTTCTATACAGAAGACATACAATTTGTACCTTATATATAAAATTGATAAATATTTTACATCCTATACTAAAAAATTAGTGTTCTAATAATATTCTTTCATAATTATAAATATCTACCCTATGATACATTCAGCTCCATAAATTCTTCAACTTCTACGATCCCTTGGTATTATGCTGCCCAAGTAGCGCAATTCCTTAACTTAATAATCAGTGAAAATAAATATTAATATCATGCAATATAATAATTTCAGTATATTTCACGAGAGTCTTTACAGGAATCATTTCCGAATTGGATTTCTTGAAGTTGGTTTCAAAGGGCCAGAAGGCCTTCGCCGGGCCTGAAGAGTTACAGCAACCAGAAGCTCACCATGGCCGCTGAATCTCAGCTACGAGCAAAACAAAGTTTTCCCGCGTGTTGCTTTTTTTTCTGCAAAATGAAAAGCTCCGGGAAGCATGAGAACCACTTTGGAACTGTTGAACATGATTTCAAATAGAATTAACACAACCTTTAAATTTATTTTTATCAGTTTTAATACCAACCGCACCCAAGCTCTTTATTTTTTGGATTTGCTGAAATTCTTGAGTTGGAATTACCTCCATGATGTTACGGGTTGATCTTTCCAAATTGATTTATTCTTTTTGGATTTTGGATGCAGGCAGTTGGCATAACACTAGTCAAAAAATTACTTTGCTCCAGTCAATAATCACAGTGGCTAAAAAGTAGCAATAATTATTACCTGAATCATAATGTAAACTTATCAACTTATGAACATTTCGAATTTCATCTGCATGCTAATATTTTTATCTCTGTACATTTTACGGTTTAATAATATTGGCTTATGTGCGCTTTAGAACTATAAATATAAGAAAATATAGAAAGTAGCAATAATTATTACCTGAATAATAATGTAAACTTATCAACTTATGAACATTTCGAATTTCATCTGCAAGCCAATATTTTTATATCTGTACCTTTTTACGTTTAATAATATTGGCTTATGTGCGCTTTAGAACTATAAATATAATTAATTTTCGTCTGCTCAGAAGAAATTCATTACAATTAGGAAAGTTTTAAAATAAATTCAATAAGTTGCAAGTATGATAAATGCTGTTGTAAGCAGTCGCTGAAGGGAAGTCGCAGGAATTTAACAGATATGCCTGAAGCTTACACGCGTCAGTCTTGCTTGGGGAAAGTTTTGTAGAAGGAACAGACTTTTTAGTCGTAGGATTTCGTTTATCCTTGAACCAGTGAACTTGAACCTGTGCGTGCTATTATGCTCACGGGAAATTATCTTGCACTGAGTGTGACGTAATCTGGTACTTTAAAATATCCAACTACGCACTGAAACCACAATATAATTTATAATTTAATTATAAATATCGCCTCAATAACGAAATTAAATAAAAATACGTTCATTTTTCACTTAACTTAATTTACAACTGATAAAATATGTTTTGTATTTGTTTATGTATGTTTACTTTTGAAATAATCTGATACTGGTTCTGAAGAAAAGTACGTGTTTATTGAGTGTAAATTTAAATTTAAAATTAAATAAAATGGCCAAAAATAAATGGTAAATAGTTCTGTAACGTTTCTTCTCACTTATTCTTGGAATATTGATGTCATCTAGTGAACGTCGGTGAAGGTTGTTGGTTGAATCGGCGTTGTTGGCTGACGTACTGGCGATGTCCTCCAATGGAATTGTTGATGATTTGATAGCCTGTCACAGCTACGAAGCATGGTTATTGTGATGGGACTACACTCGTACTTCTCCGAAACGAAAAACAAACAAAGAAAAAACACTCCGCAGCTACTCTCGCGGATGCTGAAACTCAGCATCATAACAGTCCTGCTACTTCAAAACTCTTTCTCTATAAAAATCCTTGTACATCTCTGTAGTCTTGCTTATATTGTGAAGTGTATTGCCCATATATCTGCCTCCTTCACCCCACACATACAACAACAACAAATGATCCTTGTTTAAGACCTCATTCTATCACTTCAGTTCGCATGCGTACAACCATTCTTTTGACCAACTCCGCAGTCGGCTGCTTTCAGTTAATACAATATTATTGATTCTCTACAAGTTTTAACATTTTTTATTAATCTAATCAACATCGTGTAAAATACAATAACCTGAAGCCATGGAAAATAATTATGTTCTATTCCATTAGAGAAGAAGCAAACTACATTGACAACTTATATCTTTTGATAGCCTCAAACGTAATTCCAAATTCACGCAAACAATTTCTTATAGACGAGATATGATCCTAATTTAGACACGTAAGAAACGATAAATTTGACCTTAAAAGGGGAAAGACCTATGACAACTGAAATATATAATACAACATTTTTTTATTCTTTTAAGGAGTCTTTAAATTTATTCTTACTATAATTTAGCAAATTTATCTTTGAGTGCAGCCTTCATCTGCGTTCCAAGACATATTACAAATCTTCTTTGGGATTTAGATGGAAATGGAAGGACAATATATATCAAACATACATAATCGTTTACAGTAGCTCATCAATAGACAAGCTATTTTTTGACCAGTACCTGGAACCAAAAGAACTTCTAAATAATCATTTATGATAATGAAAATGCCTCGTGTGACTTTCAGGATCAAAGTGCTTAATCTAGTGATATTTTTAGACATTTAGACATAGGCAGAAGTAGTCACACACATTAAATATGACATAAAAATAATTATACGAAAAGTATAAATTTAACGTCTGCTATATATAACTAAACGATTAATGAACTTGTACAGACGTTATTCTATAAATTTATTCAGTCTGGCTATAACTACGTGTGGAAAAGGAGTTTAAGTGTTACGAGTTGCCTCGAATCTATGTCACTACTGTTGGACTTCAGATGTGGTCCTATTGCTATGTTTTGACACTGTTGTGGGAGGAAAAAACCCTGAAGAATGCATAAAAATATGCCGAAACGTTGTGACGAATAAAATTATAGAATAAAGTCTGAACAAGGTCATTAATTGTTTAAATAAAAATAATTATACTTTGAATAATAAAATATTACAATTAAATTTATACTGATTTTTTATCGAAGAAAATTAATTGTCTGAATTTTTTTAGAGGTGGAAAGGTGATCAGACAAGTTGGTTTCTGGAATTACTGATAAGAATTCAATTCGATTGTCGTATGGAATATGAATTATGCAACTGAAAATATATCAGACTTCAGTTCACATATTCTCTATCTGGAATTAAACAAGAATCTACTCGGTCATTATGACCCTCATATCATAATTCAAACTTATCAGATCGACGAACCATTTGCGTTTTTGCTTGCGTTTAGTTCAGTAGTTCACATAAATATTCTGATATTTTAGTTGACCTAAGATCGTTTCTTTTTTGATAGAATTTTTTTCGTGTCCTTAGATTCGTAAATATTCGTCCTTGCATTCAACGTAGCTCCTGCGACTAAAATTCCAAATGTCTTTAATAATTCCGTTATGTATTTTATCGCGAACCACACAGGCTACTGTCAGGAACTCTGAACAGCTTCAATTATTTAGCGTCTAAGTCTCCCTAGGGTCCTAAAAACATTAATGCCGAAGCGAATCACACGTCACGTTGATAATGGTCCTATAATTAACTCAAGCTCAGACTACATAAAATGAAAAGATTGTTCTTTTTTCTTTGTGTATATTAATTGAGGAAGTGTTTCGCTGGTCAAGTAAGGTCGCTCTCCTAGCATTTAGTAATACAGTTTGGGCTGGAACTTCGCGATTAATCACATACCCTGACACATTAATGATCAGCAGGAAATGCCGACGATGCCCAGTTTCTCTTTCATTGGACAATGGCGAGGTGCCTAATACGGACCTCATAATGGGACTTGTCGCCTTGAGGTTCAGGATCAACCTTCAGATTGACTACTTTATGGAGCTATATATATAATACATGTATCAATGCCGAGACTTCTTACTTATGACAATATTTTAAATTATTATCTTGATATCAATATAAAACAATTTTGTTCTGAATAAATCTTTCCTATCAATCATGTAATTAGACCTGAGTAAAACAGACTTTTGCCTCCTTACCCACTAGTCGTTCTTAGAAAAATATTCTACTGAAAGTTATATATATATATATATTAAATTTTTTTTCTAAGCGAAACCCTTCAATCGCAGAAGTCAATTGACAGTTGTAAATAAAAATATGAAATATATTCCGTAAAATATGTTATTATGGAGTAAGTCAATAGTTGGACGTACGTTGTATTTTACAATAATTATACAACTCATTATTAGCATGGAGAATTGCAACAGACCAGCTTAATTACTGGTTAGTACATACCACTTATTAATTTTAATTTAATTTCTTATAATTATTTACCATTTATTACTAGTACTGTAGCATTTTTGCATGGAAACATAGTTTTAAATTTAAAATGTCTATGGTAGTCATTAATCAAGTGGGAAGATTGCCTGGGTAAACAAATGAAGTACTTGCAGTTTTGTTTAATTTTTTTATCTGTTTAATGGAATCGAACAGTTAATTAATAGGTAACAACCTACTTTTTTCAAATTGATTGGTGTCTTATATTGGTCCATAAATGAATTAGTTCTGAATACATGACTCATATAACTCCAATAAATAATTGTATGTTCCTACCAGAATTTAAGAGACAGTATTCCATTTTTCAAAAACGGTTTCTAGTTTTCAATTGACCAAACTTTACTTTTCTATAAAAACTGATCACCTTCGATGAAAAATTTCCTGCGAAATTAAACTGTACGCTTAATATTCACAGGTATAAAATTTTAACTGCAAATGCAAATTGTCGGAATTTCTTAAGAAGGACATGTTAATATACTGTCGCTGTTAGTCCCTAGAATTATCTCATTTGTTAATTTTGTTAATCGCTGTCTCTATTGTTACTGAACTCGGTGTCGATTTTTTGGTATTATGACTTGTATTTTTTCATAATTTATTCATACGCTATTAACAGAAAACCTATTTCGAATGACATTTGCTTGCTTTTCGTTCTTGCAATAATTGTAGTATCATCACAAATCTTAACTTTTTTTTCTGAAAACCATTTATAGTAATTTGTACGGTACATGTGTACTCCACATATATGTACGAGTTTGATCTTCAATTGCATATATATTAAAAGTATCTGATTAACAGGACCCAAACAGTTAAAATTTTGTTTAGGGACGTTCGTCATTTAGTCTCGAGATGACGGATTGAAGTTTCATATTCATTAAATTGTAATTACTGAAAAAATATTTTTGTAATCTATCGAAGTATTCAAATCAAGAAAAATGATTATATCAGCCAATAAACCAAAACATGAAAACTTAAATAATCGTTGAACTCGCTGATACTTTGACATTGAAAGGACTCATTCAAAAATATAAATACGCTTCGTTGGTACCTATGATATATAATATTAGTTATAAAATATGGGAACATGTATAATAAATTTGTTGGACATAATAAATTTTTCATTGATGTTAAATTTGAAGTTTGGGATTATTCTAAATTGTATGGAATCATTTGTTACCAGTTACAGCCTATTATTTTCTAATACATTCATTTTGTTCTTATTAAATTGTTGGAAAAAATATCAGCGCCCAAATCAAGTTTTCGTAACGTCCTCTATATTTTCTCTAGGAGGCGGATGGCAGTTTTATATTGCTAGGTACCTTCTTACAAATATTTATAACAACTGAAAGGTTCAACACATTGGTTCCACTGTTTATTTACGAAAACCAACAAATTCAGTTTGCTGACAAACTAATTTAGCACCGGTTTCGGATCCTCTAATCCACGAAACATAAAGATAAACTACAATTACTGAATTATTACATATGTCTTGACAAAACTAATATATGTTTTATATACGTAGATAAATCAATTTCAGCATTCAAAGCCAACGTATTTAAGTATAACGATTCGGAGATTGAATTAATAATACAAACACTTCATTCCATTTAAAAAACTTTATTTTTATATTAAACCTATTTTATTAAAAAACTAATAATGAAAAATTAACCACATTTTTATAAATATTACACACAAGCTACTGTGTTTGACATATTTAGTCATATAGATTTTACTTACTTTACAAGAAATAGTTTCTCATTCTTTGACTACAGCGGCCTGACTGTTGTTTAATAGAATTGTCCATTAATTCTGTCCATACTCGTAATTATTGATGTATTGTATTGTAAAATGGCTGTTAATGCGCATCGAATTGCTTAAATAGCGTGTTATGTCTTTGAATTTTTGTGCTGAAGGTCTATGTATCAAAGTTACAAGTTCATACGCACAGATGGTCTCGAAGTAAGTTAGAGTCTCGGTTTACCGTTATATAGTTGTTGTTCTTTTTCTTGAGGTGTGATGTTAGAGCCATGAAATGCGTTACAGTCGCGCTTCTTCAGCTTTCACAGAAGAGTGCTCCGGTGCTCATTCTTCCTTCATTCTCCTCGCACCGATGTACCAGGTAAGAACGGACCTAATTTCAATCAGAACCCAGCAATAAACATTGAATTGGTATAATCAACTTTCGGTGGAGCAACGTTAGTGATTTAATGTCTTAGAGCTTCATAATGCGGTAGATCGATATTGATGATGACAGTCCATCCATGGAACTTAATAGAAAACTATTACACGTTTAGAAATGTTTTAGGTGTCGAAATCTCAGTAGTTTTTAGTATGAACCGCATAATTTTAATATCTAATAAACATTTTGTGATATAACTATAAATTGATTGTATCACATGCTTTGAAGTTATTTATGTAATTAATGAAGATTTCTGTTATGTACTTTCATTTTATATTTCATATTAGGAAAGAATGGAAATACTTCACGAACTGGTGTTGGCTTTGAATGCTGAAATTGATTTATCTACGTATATAAAACATATATTAGTTTTGTCAAGACATATGTAATAATTCAGTAATTGTAGTTTATCTTTATGTTTCGTGGATTAGAGGATCCGAAACCGGTGCTAAATTAGTTTGTCAGTAAACTGTTGTTGGTTTTCGTAACTAAGCAGTGGAACCAATATGTTGAACCTTTCAGTTGTTATAAATATTTGTAAGAAGGTACCTAGCAATATAAAACTGCCATCCGCCTCCTAGAGAAAATATAGAGGGCGTTACGAAAACTTAACTTGAGAGTTGATATTTTTTCCAACAATTTAATAAGAAAATAGAGACACTTGAATAATCCATTAAGAATTTTATGCACACTACTTTAACTTTGAGAATTTATCAGTATTATAACTTAGTTTTCAATGTAATCGGCAAAAGCAGCGAACACAGATGAACTGTAGAAAAATTTCTTGACTAACGGCAATTTTTTGTGTCAATTCACTTCACTTATCGAGCGACTATCCAGGATGCGGAATGTGATAGTTATGCAGAAATGAAAATGCTTGCGCAGAATAGGTTAACATGGTGGGTTGCGTCAGACCAGTCTTATTATAAATCCGTCACAAAATTTTATGTTTAGATGTGAAAGCAAAATTAAAGGGTTCTCAAGGAATAGGCTTATATTATAAAGTGGATCCACGCGTGTGGGAATGTTCCAACACTCAGTCGTTTTTATTTCTGTGAACGGTTTTTCTTTTTTGTTAAAATTTTCAAGGTTAAATTCTATATTCCTGACGTTATACTATTTAACATTCATATTTGGTTTATTTCTGTCCTTGTTTCCTGTCGTACAGGTAAATTTTGTTAATTTCTTTTGCAATAGAGTTTACCAGTTCCTCTGAGAAAACTGTAAGTGGAAAAAATATTGCAGTCAGTATCTATCCATGCGTAGAACTAAAAGCCATGGTTTTGATTAATATTCCTCCGAGATATGCTTTTTTCTCCTGAAATAATTTCTGTATTGTTTGTTTAACTGCCCTGTAAATTGTATTGTATTGTATTGTATATACGACACTACAGCCCTTGGTGAGCCTTGGCCTCCTTTACAATCAGCCTCCATTTTACCCTATTCCTAATCTTCTCTCCCCATCCTTCATAATTTTCAAATCCTCCATTACACAGTCCATTCACCTTAGCCTTGGTCTTCCTCTTTCCCTCGTAGAATAGAGTCTTAGTATTATCTTTGGTATTCTGTCATGTTCCATCCTTTCCACATGGCCCCACCACTACAGCCGTTAGAGTTTTAGGATTTTACTATGTCTTCTCCCTTAATTATTTAATTAATTTCGAGATTATACCTTATTCTCAACTCACCATTATAGGTCCATAAATATTCTCATTATTTTGCGTTCAAATTTCCTCAGATTTTCACAATCACTTTTGGTCAATGTCCAGATTTCCTGGTTAGAAGATAACTTTTTATTAATTTCATGTTTGCAAAATATACTTAATTCCCTGCATGAATCCTATCCTTTATGATCGTATCCATATTACCCTCATTATCTTTAATATTTCCCAGGTATCTAAAACTAGATACACCCTCAAAGACATTCTGTCCAATTTCCAGAGTCTGCGGTTTTATTTTTTGTTTATGTCGTTGACATAACCATATATTTAGTTTTTGTAATATTTACTTCGGTCTTTTGTTTTAATTCTTTTTACACTTCTATTATTTTATTTTTACACCTGGCGTCAATGACGATATCGTCTGCGTATTCACATATCTGACTCAACTTGTTAAAAATGGTACCCCTTTGATATAACTCTTTTACAACATAGTGCAGAGCCAATACAAATACTCTTGTATTAAACCTAAAGCTCTCACTGTATTTATTGCCAATTCTCACTTTAGTTGTTGCATTTATCATGGTTATTTTTTTATCAGTCTTTTTTTTCAGAGATTTTCATTTGATTCAGCAAGTGTTTTCTATTTAAACTGTCAAAGGCTTGTTTAAAATTAGACCCTACAAATGTACAACAAACGTGGCGCTTTGGACGATTAAAAGTGGCGCATTGCATCCTTCAGCCTGTTTGTATTTCGGACAAAAAGTCCCTTTCCATGGTTAAAAATCTTTGTACAGTTAGACATGTATTATAAATTATATTATAAATCAACACAATGAATGGCCAACAGTCAGGAATAGAAGAATTTAATAACAGTTCGCCTGCAAACAGAGAGAACAGACAATTGCAATTTTCAAGACGATCTCGCTCTCAGTGCCAACAACTGTAGTTCAGAGTTATCTCTCTGTCAGCTACAGAAACAGTACAGTAACATCATCATTCTTGAATTTTGTAGATTAGTGCTTCCTTAAACTGGCGTAAATTATTAATTTAACTACGTCAAAGTTATTCATGTTCGTTCTCTAAGAGAAGCACATTCAATCCTCATATATATATATATATATATATATATACCAACCCCTAACCATGAACTTATGACGGCAAAATATGTGCTCGAGTCATATGGCGCATCTGAATTGGCGAATGGTATGCAAAAAGTTGGCCACCCCTGTTTGTACAGTATTTGGCAGTTGTTCCGACAATATAGTCAACAAACTTAAAAAAATAAACTACTTATTAGCCAGTTCTTTAATTTTCACAAGTGTTGTATTAAATTTTTAACTGACACCATTTACGCAGAAATAGCCTTGATTCGAGAACGGAATAGCCACGAAAATCAGAAATCACAATATGACGGCGAAGATTTCACCTAAGTTTTATTTTCTAATCTTGACATTTACCGTTTCTCATTCTTCCTCAATAGCAAAAATTAGAGACGAGAGTAGTGTAGGCGTAATACGTGTTCCTATTTTCCTTTCATTATACTATTTATTCCTGTAAGTAGTCTCCACTAGAATACTTCTTAAAATGAAAACAAATCAAACGGAAACTTGGCTGGGATTTGAACAGTGATTAATATCAACGATGTATGCTTAGACTGTTGTCAAGGAAGTAATAAAAGTACGTACAACTGCTCATGCATATACCAAAAAGTAAATGAAAACATATGCCAGATAGTTTATGGAGCGTCAGTAAATCAACCAAGAATTGGCACTGCTTGTCAGTTATGCTAATTTTATGTGCTGAAAATAATATGCATATACCTATTGTTTTTATTTACAAAAGTGAATAAATTTGCTTCTCGTGGAATGATGATTGCAGTAGAAGAAATATTTATTCGGAAATGTTCATTCACTTTTAACAAAATTAATCAGATAAGTGTAATTGCCAATAGGTCGGAAAGAAGTTCATGATTAGCAGCGTTGTTGCCCGTCTGTTTCGCTATTTGCTTAAAACACTGATGGATATGTGATTATAAATATCGATCAAATTTCTGCGTGAAATATAAAATGAAACCGAAGGACACAAACGTAATTTAAATAAGTTAATAGCCGATAGTTACTTTAATTACACTGAAATAAATACAAATAGAAAACCGAAAAGCACTTCGTTGAGTTCCTAATTTGGGACTTCATCACGTGAACTAAGAATAGTAGAAAAGCATCAGACTACTATAATTATTTTTTGTGATAAATTTTCATCTATGATGTCGCAAAATTGTATAAATATCGTTGTATAAAATGACAAGATGTTCAATTAGTGCGATTTAAAAACTTCACTCGCTACAAATGAATTTTGAATCTATTTTTAAATTGGTGGTCTGGCTTTTATCACTAATATAACCGAAATGCAGTATCAAAATTAAAGTCTAAATTTTGAAAATATGGATTTTCTTTGTAGAACAAGAAGTTGATAATTAATCTATTCATGAAAAATATATTTATAAAAATTTATTAAGCGTTTGAAATGTGCTGTAGAAGAGTTCTGAAAATCATATGGGTGGGTAGAGTTAGTAACCAGGAAGTTCTAAGCAGAATAAGAGAAGAGAGAACAGTATGGATAGATTAATAGGCCAATTTCGAGACATGACGTTTTGTAAAATTAGCATCAGAGGAAAGTGTGTTGGTCAAGAACAGAAGAGGGAGGATGGAATACGCTAAGGAGATTAGGGAGGATGTGGGATGTAGTAGTTATGTAGAAATGAAAAGGTTTACATATAATAGGTTAGCATCAGACCAGTCTAAGGACTGAGTACTACAACAACAAAAATTAAATTAAATTACAACCCAAATCTATAATGCTTGTCTACAAGCAGGGGATGGTTCGCCAATTAATTGTATGTTCAAAGTCTCTGTTCTTTCCATTTACAGTGTTTGTCATATGAAAGTGGTTTATCATTTCGTGGTAGTTGCTAGCTTGGCGGTAAGGAGTAAGTAGGCTCCGGTTATTATGCCACTTGACTCTTCACTTCTGAAATCTTTAATTCTGAATTCTCAATTATTTGTTTCTCCTCCCTGAAATCTTTGTGGAGCGTCACCGACAGGTTAGTATTTTAATTTATATCCGACCACGCCTGTGCTGGCAGAAGATCCAAGACCTGACTTCACCAATCTTCCAGCCCTCAAATTCCTTTCCCAACAAACTGAAGATAATTTAGGATCAAAACTCCATATGTCTATAGAAATATAGTACAAACTTATTATTTAACATCCCGAAACTTTGTACTGTTCAACTGTATAAACAAAAACATTATTTATATACTGTAGTTCGTAAAATTTATGTCCTAATTTTTCATCAGGATTAGTTTCTCATTCCTATCTGTTCTGTGTTCTACGATCGAAGCTACTGTTGTGCGTATTGCTAGGAGGCACGAACTTCAATTCTTCCCTTCCCACATTGACTCTACATTAATCTTATCAAAATTATTAGCAGAGTTAAAACATCGAATCCAATCCTCAGCATTGCAATCCAATTCCATGACATAAATTCGTATTGAAGGCTGTGTTTTGTAGTCTCCAATTGTTATGAGATCGCTGATGAAGAAGCGAAAAAGTACCTTTCTTTGTCGCCGACCCACCTGGCAATGTGCCTTGGTTTGGCTTGCTGGAAAGCAGAGAAGCGACTTTCTCCAAACTTACGTAACAATGCATTGACTGGTTCGGTATCTGATAACATTCTTTACGAAACCTTACATAGAGGAATTCCGAACAGAAAAGTATTTGGTGTTTGAAGCTATTATGAAATCTTAGGATCGTACAGCACCTTTATCTTGAAGTTTCTAAATTCAGTTGACTTGATATAATTATTTTAATTACTGAGCCGAAATGAATCGACTCAAATAGTTATATTCATCTAATGCAGCAAACTTTTCTGACTTTAAAATTTACAATAAATATAAAGACGGCCAAAAAGTCAGCATTAAATATATCACTATTTATTCACAAAAGCGACGTGTCATCTCCATTTTGAGACTTCCTCAGGCTAAAAATTTTGCAATACATACAATTTACTCCTTGAACTCTCTCAGTCGAAAAGAGAATTTGGTACCGCGCTGGACCATCTCCAGCGACGGTTACGGCCGAAATGAGATGAAACGTCGCTTTTGTGAATAAATAGTGATATATTTAATGCTGACTGTTCGGCCGTCATTTTATTTATCGTATATTCATCTGACTTCAATCAAATCAATAAACAAATAAGTCAACACGTCGGAAACAATTTAATTAACTTAAAAAATACAACGATTCGTTCTGTTATCGTGACATCTTCATACAAACAAATATATAATTATTTATTGAAATTACAGGATAAATTATGTTCATAATTATAATTGTGTACCTAAAATGTTTCCAAGAAAATTAAAGAAACGTTGAGATATTTTTTATTTTTATCTTTTCGACATTTTGGTTGGTATATTCATTTAATGAATTGAATTTAAAATTATAGTTACTGTTACACAACGTTCCTTTATTTGAGTAAATCCTTTCGCGTTAGTCAAAGACTGGTTATAATAACAAACGTCTAAATACAATGGCGTCTTTGAGGTGAAAAAGCTTGGTTTAGAAGTGGACTGTCATTAAATGAGGCACCTGATAGTTTGGATGGATCAAATAGCAGCCTTTCTGAAAGAAAAAACAACCACTGAGGGCACAGGTTAAGGCTACGCACATCATACTTGATACAACAGCAAAATTATATACGCGAAAGGAAACAATTGATATAATGTTAGACACTTATTCTTCAAGGAGAAAATTCACAGCTATATTATTAATTTCGTACATGAATACCATTTGAAAAGGAAGAAAATGCGTTTCGTTGAGAATTGTATTTTGTGAAGTAGCTTCAATCTAGAGGTGACTAAGCATGGATTTACCTGCCTGAGTAAACTCTTGGGCTTCCAACCAGGTGAGAGTAAGATTAAGTCACGACCACTGTTATCAAACTTTGTGTCTTAATCCTACTCTCACCAGGTTCGAAGCCCAAGTGTTACTCACGCAACAAATTCACCGGGAAAACCTTCACGCTTTGATGGACTTACCTGTTACGTAAAAAAATTTTATTCTCGCGGTGCTCTTAAGACAAAGACCGTGACGATCGTCACCAACTCATTTAGGATTTTCAAAAGGCCTGGGATTACAGTCGGATACCAGTAATTGCGGTATATTAACACGAGCTTCGTATGAGTTCTTCTACAGTTTTTTAAATAAAATGTGTTCAAAATGATGATTATGGACCTTTGAAAAATTTAGAGCTTAATTTTTTACTGATAAAGTGAGGATGAAATAATTATAGTGAATTAAATATAGAATAAATACATTTATAATTTAAATCGAATAATCAAATTTAATTTTTAAAAAAGATTTCTTGACTTAAAACTGGCTGTAAAATTTTATATTGAGCTTCGATTGCAAATAATATCATAATTTTTTGGGTAACCGATATCTTGAATTCAATTTCTTTACAGGCTTAAAAATTGTCGTCGTTGAATATTTAGTGAATTGCTGTAAATGATTTATTTTACAATTTCCAATCAATACTATGTAAACATTTATAATTTAAATAGAATATTCAAATTTAATTTTAAAGAAAGATTTCTTGACTTAAAACTGGCTGTAAAATTTTATATTGAGCTTCAATTGCAAATAATATCATAATTTTTTGGGTAACCGATATCTTGAATTCCATTTCTTTATAGGTTTAAAAATTGTCGGTGAATATGTAGTGAATTGCTGTAAATGATTTAATTTAGAATTTCCTTCGTCCTCTTCCTGACTTCAAGCCACTCCATTTAAAATTTAATACGCATTTAACATAGATTGAAATTAATCCATATGTTATAACTCAGGAGGTTTAGCTTGTCGTGTGTAGACAACTTCCCAGATATTGTAGTGGGGGTATATTTAGAGCTTAGTTTACCTTTATAGCGTAAAATCAATTCTGAAAACATTGACACTGGGAAATATATTGATCCCAATTCTGGATATGTTGTGCAGAAAAGAAAGTCGTCCGTAAAAGTGAGTATAGGTAGCGTGTGATAAAATAACGTTGTCTCAATATGTATATACTTCGTAAGAATAAAATACATGCTCTGAACAATGACAGTATCGTTGTTGTGGCTCGCTCAAAATACGATAATTCTACTTTCTCCAAGGGACATGCCATGTTACAACTCACGAACTGAACTTTACTTTTGCTTCTATTCTGAGATGCCAAATATTTACTTTCCGATGTCTGTTTCTTAAGTCATGCAGCCATATGATCTCTCCTTTCTTCCCTATTCTATTTTAATAAGGACTCTTTTTGATCTTTCCTATAATCAAGGCAGACAGGCTCAAGTGCCAAACTACATGTCGAAAGCTGTACCGACAGTACACGGTTATTTAGTACCCACCATTCTCTTGTGAAATAACTAATATGTTGAGTAATACTAGGGTCATGTTCTCGATCTTCGCACGGTGTTTTATAGTTACGAAAATGTTTCTTAATATGAACAAAGATTTTCTATTTAACTTGATACAGCCTTAAATTAATTCAATCGCATTCTTTTAAACTATAATGTAAATTATTTTACTAGTTTTTAATGAGAAGTGCAAAATTGTTTGTATGATGACAGTTATAACATACAACTTGAAACTCACATTAAATTTACGATCCGTCCATACAAAAGACGTTAGTCAAATAACTTGCGTTTCAAACAATTAGATTTAACTGTCGCCTTCCACGTTCATTGAGAGAACAATCTATGGGATGATCATGACTCACTGAGAGGAAAGCTATTAACTATAATAAACTATGTTATAGTGTTGTTTTCGTAATTATTGTCATACTAACTACCAGCCTATAAATCTACATTCTACATAAATAAATAGTTTCGATGAGTAGGTCAAGTAACTGTCAGCTACATAATATGCTTTTGTCATTCTGCCTTCATCTGTAAACAGTTACCGGTATTCCACTGAGATCTACACAGACTTTTTAACCTATATTTTTGACATTCCAGTTATTCAGAGCTCCAGAAGTTTTTTTTTCTGAATTCATGTCAGTGTTTTCCACGCTTTATAAAATATTGATTGGCAATGACTTCTATTGAAACTTTATTGTACATAAATAACAGCCAACCCCTGAGTAAAATTCCATTTCATACATAAAATTAAAACGAATTAAATGCTTTTGATTCAACTCATAGTCATATCCAGGTAGAAACATTACGGAATGCGAAGTCTAAGAGTAGCAAGGATTGTCCCGGTTCGGCAGTTGAAACCCTTGAGTCACTTCGGCAGACAGAGCTAGAAACACTCCTATGCAAACTGCTGGAACTATCGTAGGTCACGACCATCCTGGGTCAGGAATAAGCAATGAACTATCCGGGACACGCACCATTGCCAAGTTATTACGCGATGTGTATGAAAGAGATGTAGGACAATCAGTCTCACGAATCCACCAATAAGTTCACAATAAAGTACTGCCATTTGACAGTGTTTTATGTCTGTCAGAACAGACAGAGTTTAAAATATGCATTAACACGATTACCCATGAGAAAACGGCTGCATAATACACTTAAATGTTGCCTCAAGATTGGAAGGACAATTAACTTATAATTAAAATTTTTAATGACGTCAGTGAGACTATAGTTGAAAAGTCATTAATGTTGGAATTGGCTGAGTGCTTCAATTAGAATGTATAATTGCAGATAAATTATCAGAATAGTAGCAATTAGGACTGAATTTAAAGTCAGAAAAGAAGCAACGCTGCCGAGGTATGAAGTGAAGTACTGAGTTCGCTTTTTCAGGATCATTAAGTAGAACTGTAACTGTCTTTTAAACCCACCGTATTATTAAAAAGCTCTATGAGAGCTTTAAATCTTTCTTCAAAATAATTCCACTATGTTTTTGTTTATTTATCGTTAACTTATTACGTCTTCCATTTAAATTACACAATAGGTTTTCTAACTGACCTGAAGTCATAACCAGTCGCTGCCACGATTCAAATATCTTTCTGTAGATTTGTGAATTTTTTTCAACCTCTGTTCGAACTGTCAGAGAATGATCTTTTTCTGTTGTGTTGTGGTTATCAGTCCTACGACTGGTCAGATACATACCTCCAATCCAGCGCAAGTCTTTTCATTTCTACATAACTATCAAACTTCCTTAGCCTACTACATCCTTGGCCTGCCTCTTATTTTATTACCCCACACAATCACTCTAATGCTGATTTTACAAGACGCCCCAATGTCTCAAAACGTGGCCTATTACTCTGTCCCTTCTCTTGGTCAATCCAACAAATTGTTCTCTCTTCGCCTATTCTGCTTCGACCTTCCTGGTTAGCTACCCTATCCACACATATGATTTTCAGCATTCGTCTATAGCACCATATTTCAAAATCTTCTATTCTTTTCCTACCGTCCACGTTTCGTACCCATATAACGCCGTACTCCATAGGAACATTTTTAATAATGATTTCCTAATATTCCTCATTTTTCTAACAGAATAAATATTTAAAAAGAAACAGTTCAATTAAATCGCTGAAATTTTGATATTTGCATTCAGTACCAAGTGAAAATAATCTGAACTCAGGGTCAAAGTACAGCGAACAGAAAACTGAATCAAGTTTGAATCTAGTTGGAGAGATACATTGGTCGTATTTCAATAATTTGAGCCGAGTGTTAACATGAGTGAAAAATAAAAATTTAAATTTACTTTCAAGATGAAAATCCGGTGTTTCCCGGGAACTACATTTTTATTAAACCGGAAAATGTATTAATTTGACATTATTCTTCTTACCCCCACCCCACATTGAAATGGCCGTTTTTGAACGTGTGCCATTGTTCAGTTCAGCGACACTGATAACTATGGATTCGACATTAATATGAGCCATTCTGGTCAGTTATTTTCCTTCTCAATCCCACTTTAGGGTTTCCCAATTGTTACTGAGTCATTTTCAGTTAATTTGTCACAAACACTTTGCTTTCCGGTGGTGACTGAAGTTCAATTCGTAAATGGAGTTATTCAACTCAGCGAACGCTCTAGCCCCCAAATTTGATATTAACCCAGGACATTTTTAACAATCACTGTTAATGGATGAGCGGCAGCTATAACGAGAGAATTTTAGATGTAAATATAAAAGCAATAAAAATTATTTTACATACAAAGAAATACTGCCAGGTATATCCTTAAGCTATCAGTGAGAATATGGTCGAAAATCTTAAACTCCAGCTACTAGCTAACGAGAATCTCACCAAGTCGATATTATTTACTTTTGACTTGTGCCTCCGACTACCACATCAAAATTTATTTGTTGGGCCCATTGCACATATTCCTAATTCAATTTTCTTAGTATGTAGTATGCGTTATCTTCATTTTCAGCGAATATAACCTGATCATCATAAAAATTCAAAGTATATAGTGTTACCATTTATGGGTATTCCCATATATATATCTCCAATTTTTGAGTGCATCATTCAAATATATTTTAAAAGGCGTATGTACTATATAGACCTTTGTCTCAATCCTTTATTACGTGGAATTATGATGTCGCTATGATCTTAACTTTGACCCTGTTTAAATTTCCTGTATACCAATTTTTTATGGCATTAATATAAGTTCTTTTTATTTGCTGATTTTCCATCACCGACCATAATTTCGGCAGAATTAAGCGAAGGTTATTTAAAAGAACAAAAAATCATTGGGTGGCATTTGGAAGACTTTTATAACTTTCAGTTATACCGCACGTCATAAAATTCTTGCAAACAATATTGCCAAAAGTGTATGGATTTTTCTTAAAATTATCGTTCTTTATTTGAAAATCATAATAATTAAAAATACTTTCGTGTTAGGAATTGGCTACAATTTGATTTTAAAAATTAACACCTATTTCAGGTTAGGTGGACAGAATTAGAAATGGTGGATGTTGCAGGTCGTGGAGTATTATTAACACTGCAACTGTTGTATTATTCATATCTTACGTAATTATCCTCGTAAAAATGGTTGCTTGGCACATAACTTTAAAAAACCATGCTTTGGGTACCGTTGTTTGATTGTTGATTTCGTTTTACAGGAATCTTTCACCTCTTCCATGAGGGGAGTTCCTCGTTATTTTTGTGGTTGGCTGGAAATTACTGAAATGTGTCCCTAGTATGTACGTTATTGATTGCTATTAGACAACTCGGACCACGAACTTCCGTAGGCTGACAAACCTTACAAATTTGAAATTTAAAGTTAAAAATATAATAAGACCAATTACTATATTAGAAATTAATTTGTTAATACAATAACTTCATAATATATATAAATAGAACACACAAATTTGATTGTAGAATATCGAGCCCCGCCACCGACGGAATACAAAATAAGACAGTGGGGAAAAATATTAAAAACTCGGCAGATATTTAGGAGACGAGGTCATATTTTATTATTATTACTTACTTAGCTGCTATTGAGCATTTACCTGGTGGCAGCCATATACAATGAAAACACAAATACAATTACAAAAAGAAAACAAAATTCACACTAAGGAAGAATTTTGAAGTGTAGATTTTGATATAGTACATATAGTGCCGTAATGTGCTTGGTAGCATTATCAGAAGAAAATGTAAAGATCGAATGTGATTCATGTCATTAGAAACTGAAATGTTCGTCGAGAAGCCAACCTACCCACTAAAACTTCCGAACATATTAAATTTTCGTACAATTATTTTTATACTCATTGAATGAAATACTTTTGCTCGATCCGAAGTGATTTGACGTAATATTTTTATCATTCGACAAGTCACTTTCAGTACGTTGACACATCCATTATTCAAGATTCGTAATCCATGTATTTAATTCTGTAGTCCGCGTCGTACGCAAATCTCAAGTGGTGATAAAATTCGTGTTAGTTGCACCTGTCGTGGATAGATGGCGAACCACGGCAGTCCTTGGGAAGGCATAGCGGCAAAATTTTGTTTTATAGGTTCTATTCGGTTTGTACCATAATAACATGTATTTCCTTGAATCCAAATTGGTGTATGTTACAGTCGGAAATAAATAAATGAAAACATTATATATGTGAGTGATATATATGAAAATACTTTGTTAATTCAGCTCACTGAAATTTATATTTGCACTTTTTTGTTCCGATAATACCGTTGACTACAGTTTTCATAATCTTCTTAATCCAAACTTCAAAGCGGAGCTTCCTTCTACGGAGAGAATATGAGAAGGTAAAAAAGAACGTCTTAATTTGGGATTTTCCTTGCTTTTCTGTTAAACCAGTGATTCTAAATTAAGGGTCCTACAACTGGTGAGACACAGGGTGGGTTTAAAGGGTGTATGATCAGGAATCATAGACGTGGTGTAGAAGACAAAAGCAATTTTTTCGTTTGTGGCTTTATCAAAAGTGGAGTCTTCGTTCCACCAGAGTAGAATTATTTTAAAGCGTTTCACCTGATATTCTCACTCCATTACTTTTCAGTTCAAGAGTGAAACACCGGTTTAACATTACTGTATCATAATTTATGTTTTTTCATAAATTACATGACCATACCTGATTTTCTACTCAAGCGATAAAATAACATTTGATCGGATAATTTACTCATCCTAAAAATTAGTCATTAACATGGAAGGAAATTGTCGGCCATTCAGATTCTCGGTATTTGTAAAGACTGTCAGTATTACTGAGCGTGATGACGGAAATCTAATTATTTTTAAATCTTCACATCAGTCTTTGGGGGCGGTAGACGCTCTCAGACAAGGACAAAGGAACCAACCAGAGCCAGGTCAGTTTGTGAGATATTTAAGAAATATATGGCCTAACGGCAAAAATACGGCAAAATATCCTACAGGCAGGCCGAAAGTTAGTTACAGAGGAACGAGATTTGAGAGAGTAAAAAATAAATTAAATATCAAACAGAATTTTTGTGTCTAAAGTCTTCTAAGGAGCAATAACTTATTCACATTTCTAATTCAATGATTAATAATTTTTAATAATTATCTTCTTGGTAGTTATTTCTGCCCTTAAAATTAGCCATTATGGAAAATTATAACCAAATTAGTGGCGTAGCAAGTGAGAACATTCATCACGCATCACTGTACACTAATTAACTTTCACTTCATTAACGGATTATAACAGTTAAATGCAGCATCATATTGCACCAAATTTGAATTTTTTTAATAGTAACTTTATCCTACTAATTTATTCTACTTTCTTTTCTTTTTCCTAGTTAAAGTTCTTTGTAATTTCGTCTTTAAACAGCATTCGTCTTGTAACCAAGTTTCACACACTTCCAAAATTGCTTGGGAAGTGGCTGCAGTAGACATGATGGACGAAAATTTCAAATCCATGAAACTGGTAGCCAAGTATTGGAAACGCTGGGTTAATCTCTCGTTTATCGAAAGAACATCTCTCTTAACTGTATTTGGTCTAAACAGACACAGCTCAACCATTTGAAGGAACTTGTTGAAAAGCATTTGTCGTAGAAATTTGGCTCATCAAATTTAAATGCGTATACATTCTTTAACTCAATTGCGGCGTTTCACTGTTCTTTTATTGGAAATTGCCATTATTATAGCGAAACAGACGGCCAACGCTGCTGGTGCATCGCAGGAAACTGATTGTTGATTGATAATTTAGACGTACAGTCTAAATGAACATTATACAGAAGTAATTTTATTGCGTGAATCAAAGAGTCTAGATAAGATTTTCGTTCATGCAACAAGCTGGAGTACGAACTGTGTGTTTTAAAGTCCAGGTGAGTGAGTCATTCAGCGCAGTTGTGAGCCAACACGTCTAGAGTTCCGCAAACATTCGACGTTCTGTCGGCAAACACATAGACTTCATCCGTCAATGACTTATTATTTTTCACAACGTCTTGTGGAGGATTTTTTTCCAAATTGCACATACGCGTATGCCGGCCAACATTCTCAACATCAGAGACGGAATGTTTCCAATTTAGTAACAGTAAGCATGAATTCAATAAGGGTTACCCAATCTTTTAGCTTTCCCGGGTCACAATGGAGGAAGAAGAGTTGTTTCGGAGCACAAAACTATACACACTAACGATAACTGATAAGACCGAACACCATAAACTAAAATTTTAACATTTTTAGACAGCTTCAGAACATGAGTTTCTTTAAGTCAAGTGTTACATCAAACCTGGCAACAATTTAACGAGAAATATTACGTAATATTAATAATTCAATACTTTCACCAGTGCTCTGCAACAAATGACCCGACCCGTAATGTGATGCCTAATTCCGTTTTCACAACATGTAACTGTCTAATTTTTCTAAGAGGATTTATTTGAAATTTATTTTTAGAGACGTTTATAACTCGAGATTATTTTTCCTGCGTATATATTTTAAATAAAGTTAACTTAGGAATAAGCCACCATGTTGGCAGAATTGTTTGCGGGATAGTGGGGTAGTTTTCTTAGTATGATGAAAGTCTTCTAAATGCCGCCCCTTAAACGTTTTTTCTTTAAAATAATCTCCCAAGTCCAGTGACTGTTGGTGCTCATGTGCTACAGCACATGAATTAATTTAGGAGGAGTTATTTGTTTTGTAATTTTAAGAAACTCTCAAATAACAGTATTTTAAGAGTGTGAATTTCTGCTTCGGTTTCGAAGACTTTAAATTGTCCGCCTTCCAACGCGCTCCCTCCTGTATATGTCTTGGCTACATTCGTTATAGCACGAGAGTCTTGTCTGGAATGAGAAATGCGCATGCGCAGTGTTACCGTTTCACTTCCCTGCCCGTCTAAGATCCAGCAATAATATGAGCTACCAAACGCACAGAGCGAGTGTGCTCCCACAGTTCTAGGCAGACTCGTCAGGATACAGTTTTAAATTTTTTGACGAATTAATAAAAAGTTTACTGTTTATGCACTTGTTGTGGTTTATTTGGTTTAATCAGTTCATTAAAAATAAAAAATGTTTAACAGCGGCATTTCGAAGACTTTCTTAATTCTGAGAAAATTACCGTACGATCCTGCATACAATATTCCCATAATGTGACCATAATGTGTAAGGAATTTGCGCCAATATGGTTTTATATTTTTACAATTTTAAAATTTCGTTTCTATACACGTGATGGAGACGAAATTTTAAAGGTAGCATATTACGGGTCGTGTAGTATTAACAACCCTGCGGATGTTGTAGTATTAATAATAACTTTATCCCCCTAAAATTTGTCTTGGGGTGATGTAGCACATAACTTTAAATACTCACGCGCCGCCACTAAGTCTCCAACTCTTATTTTATAAATACTACAAAAAATTTACGAGTACTATTTTTCTTTTGAAAACATAAACTTTAAAATAATATTTTTAATTAGAGAATGGTTCAAATTTATTTTGATTTCGTCGCTTTTGCCGTATTCTTGAAGTGCTCCCTCATAGCTCTGTCCCTATGTGCTACGTGAAATACTGCACATTTTTCATTCCAGGTAGAGAGCGTGGGCTATAACAGTGAGTAACAACAATTGGCTGAATTGGCTGGAGCGACTGTATGTGGAATGTTTAAAGTCTTCGAAATTGATGCAGAAATTCACGCTGTTAAAACACAATTATTATAAAGGGACTAAAAATTACGAAAAGAACCGTTCTTCGTGCTGCATTACACGAGCAGTTTTCGCATTTGTCTCAAACGGCAAAGTAAATGAAAAATTTTATTTACTATATATAAAAACGAATGAAGAAAAAATTCAGGAGCAAGCAAAAGCGTAACCGAATTAGGTGGTTGGCAGACCGCCATATGTAATTTAGAAGTCATCAAAAGCATATATGTTTAATTACATCATAGTTTTCTGGCTTAAATATTTACAATAAATAAAAGCGGCCAAAAAAGTCAGTATTAAATATATAACTATTAACGGCCGTAACCGTCGCTGGAGAAGGTCCAGCGCGCCACCAAATTCCTCATATGTAAATTCAATAATCTTTCCGACTGAGGGAGTCACGGGGTAAATAGGATGTATTGCTAAATTTTAAGCCTGAAGAAGTCTCAAAATTGAGATGAAACGCCGCTTTTGTTAATAAATAGTTATATATTTAATGCTGATATTAGGCCATTTTTATTTATTGTCATAAATGTTTAAATTTTCTTAATCTACAAAATGACAGTTTGCCCGTGGGATGATACACCGAGTTAGAGTATATTAATTTGCAACAAATAAGTATACGTATTTTAAATAAAAAAACAGGACGTGTGGATAGTTATGCTATAAAACGTAGCGCATTTAAAGAATAACATTAATTGAATATTAATTTTGAAGAATACATTATATATAAATATAAGAGTAATATTATTATAAATTGAAAAAGAAAACAGAGGAATTATAATTGAAAGTAAGAGACGATGGGCGTGTATTTTTTTCTGAAAGATTATTAACAATTTTTGAAAATATCCTATAGATTCTCATCTATTAAACACAAAAACTTTCCTTATGAAACACTGTGTTCAATATAATTATTTTAATCTACCATTTCTTTGTTTTTTCATTTTTATAACATAATAGTTTAATAGTACTGTTCTTGCTTTTCGTAGAGAAATTCGTTTATCATTTATCAATTCATCACAGACCATGAGTTAAACACTCGCTTTTCCTGGCAGCTTTGTTGACAATTACTCTCAACAATGCCCTCACACTCTTATGTCTGGTTCGTGAGAACTGACCCTTTGGGAATCAATTTCCGGAAGGATAACGCCACAGTTCTAAAGAAAGAATGATTCACTTTAACAATTACAGAGGCGCTACCGTATCGTAGGAATGTAACCTCTTTGCTTCAAATTGAGCGAAGACTTGGAACAGTCAGTTTAAACACATTTTGCCCAAACTCACATTGGGTAATGATATTACAATATGTTCAATGAATAAAATACTATAATGCATTGAACAATACAAGTCGTCACGTAGTTTGCCAAATATTTATCTAATTATCCCTCCATTGAGGTGTAAAATTTTTACCAAAGGGACAGTATTTATTGCAATAAAAAACTTCTCTCGGAAAAAAGTGATCCATTTTAAAACTTTATTTTTTTATCCTTAATTAAATGTAATGGTCAGTTTAGCGATATCATGTGGCACGCCACGTATTCATTAAATTAAATCAAAATTAATATTAACAGATTTTCATGTATTCATCAAAATTAAAAAAATGTTTATAAAAAATAGACTAAGTTTAAAACATATATTGGCGCCTGCTCTACGCGTTACTCTTTCCCCCAAGGTTACCGTGTTTTGAGATGGAAACTAAAAAAAAAAGTTTTGATAAAAGAGACAAAAAATAAACTTATCGTCTCAACGCTCCCAGGAAAGAAACTTCCGACGGCTTACACGTAAGCCTTCTTCCACCGATCCACTCTCCTTCAAGTGACAGCCAAGAATATCTTCCTCCCTTTTTTATAAAATTTTTGCCTAGTTCACTGGCCTCAGCATCCTCTTTTACCTGTTTCCTGGTTGGCTGACGAAAATTCTGCAGGACAAGGGCGGGTTCCGGGAATCTGGCTATGTTTATACGGAAGCTCCTTTCTAGAATTGTTTACCTGAACCTGAACATGCTTGTATCAGCCGCACATTTAACTCAGACATTTACTCTAGATAAAAATTTAAAATAAAACAATAACTTGGGGGGAGGGAAGAAACGCATTTCACTCAACGCGTTCAAGTTATATAGTAAAAAAATTAAATTAATTAAAATAAATTGAAATACGAGCTATATAAAAGGCAGAAAAAATAAATTGAATAAACTGAGATGTGCCCTTTATAAAAGCTTAAATAAAACAATGATTTCAAACAAGTGATATTTTTCATGTACGTATAAAATACTGCATTTGCAGATTTCTTCTGCAATGTGACAGACAAAGTCAGAAAATATAAATTTGCCATTAGAACGGCAAATAGCAGTTAATAAAACTGAGTTCGTAAAAAATTAAAATAGTACATTTACAATTCTTTAAGTTAATTTGTGTATTAAATTTGCGTCTGTTTTTTTAAATAAATCATGATAGGCTTGGCCAATTTTACAAAAACAGATAAAATAGTGAATTTAGCGACCGTCGTATTCTCCACACATTGGTAAACCGTCCCAAGTGCAACAGACTCCTGTTCTAAAGAGAAACTCGATGAATTGGTGGTAGAAACGCCGTTCTTGAAATTCACTATTTTGTATGTATTTGTAAAATTTACCTACTCTAAGAAGAAATAATTTTATTGAGTTATTGCAATAATTTGTTTAAATTTCTCCTAATGAAATTCTGCCATATATTATCTATTATAGACAAATACTCTAATTTCATGCTAAATTCTTGAGCTCTTTTAAAAACACACGGAAGAGGCCTGGTTCTGGGTTAGATTTCTAATATTTAAGCCGCGGAGACAGTTTTTGAGTTTTAAGTAATATATTCGTAAATACTTTTTGATGAAGCTTCTGTTCACGGACTGGAGCAGAGAGACGATAGACTCGGAACCCGTCGACCTTGACACTGACAGCCGGCTTCCTCCATTACTAAGCCACGTGCTCACGTCTCACTTCGCCCAGTTACATCACATAAACAGTGGCGCCTAGTGCTATGAACCTATATGCTACAGCACATTAGGAAGAATTATTAGTTTCGTAATTTTAAGAAACTCTACAATAACAGTATATTAAGTGAATTTCTGTTTGGATTTCGAAGACTTTAAACTGCCACTTGCCGGAAGGATACCTCCCGATATAGCTGCTAAATTTTGTTTTATCCTGCGTTGTACCTCAAGATTACCGTCGGAAATGCGCACGCGCAGTATTTCGTTTTACAACCCTGCCCGTCCAAGAACTAACAATTACATTTCTTAACTATTGTTTTTCTTTCTTAGAATTTTTTATGACGACATGCAAATATTATTCACGCCAAACAATATTAATGTGACTGATGTGGTTGTTTACTTTTACACAAATAATTATAATATTTGGCAGACGTATAGTAAACATAAAGAGTAGGATAGCACAGGGAAGGAAGACTCGCGAAAAAGAGGAATTTACTTACGGGTAATACAAGTGTGAATATTATAGGAAATCGTTGCTAAAAACACAAATACAACACTGTAGCCCTGTTGTAATATTATAAATATCATACGTAATTGTTGTGTTATTCAGTCCTAGTTTGATGCAACCGTCCATTCTAACCTAACTTGCGCAAGTTTTTAAATTTATATATATGGACCACATCCCACAATTTTCCTAATCTACTAGCATATTCCATCATTGGCATCTCTCTCTTATCTTACCCCACATACTTCCCCCAAATGCTAATTTTACAATATCCTCTTGTCTCAAAACGTGGTTTATTAATCTATCACTGCTCTTGGTTAACGTCCTCCATATTGATCTGTTCTTCCTCGTTAGTGATTCTATCCAATCAGATCTTTTAGCATAATCCAATAGCAACACATTTCAAAGGTTTCTATTCTTTTCCTTTCCGTAACTCCTATCGCCACGCTTCATTTGAACGTTTTTAACAACGATTTCCTAATTTTCACATGTATAAAGCCCGTAAATAAATTCTTTTTTTTGCGCAAGTCTTCCTTGCCTGTGCTATCCTACTCTTTATGTATACTATACGTCTACCACCCCTAGTTATTTCGCTTCCCAAGTAGCATAATTCCTCATATTTCAAAACGTTGCCTATTAATCTATCACTTCTCTTGGTCAAAGTCCTCCAAATTGTATTTAATTAGTCTCGTAAAAATTGTTCCTTGGGATGATGTAGCACACAACTTTAAAAACTCACGAGCCGCCACTGCAAATTCATATATCGAGCGAGGAGCTACGGAAGAAATCAATGTACTTTTGGGAAAATATATTAATTTATAGATTTTCAAACCGTAATACTTATGCTGCGAATGTAATGAAACACGCTAGCCTTTCACTTATACGAAAAAAATAACTTCTTATTTTTCACTATGCTGTGTATGTTTTTTTGCACAGAATAGACAGGTTTCGTATCCATATATTACACAGAGTAAATAACGCAAACTAAGACCAGAATAGGTGAAAAATAAATGTACAAAGAAATGTTTAAAATTAAAGGTGAGAATCAATAATCTTGTGTTTAGAAGATCGAAAAGAATTTTCAGAACTACTACCTACTACCATTACATGAATTTCGCATTGAAATCAAACAAGAACATGCAGTACTATCGGAAATGGCAATAAACATATTACTACCATAATGATCAACGTATTTATGTTTATCGACTTCTCCACATACACAAAATCAAAGTATCATTCAATTTGAATAGACGTTAAAATATATCACGACTTGCACTAACTGAATTTGAGCCCAGATTTAATTGATAGTAATGTGTCTATTACCGTATTCGTAGATATTTGAAGTTCCAGTTTACAAGGTTTGAGTCAGGGGGAGTTCAAGGTGACCACACATGTGTTTGTATCTCTATACAGACTCAGCTTGGCATATGTAGTAATCAAAGGTAGTAAAACGTCCGGAAGTTTGTAGGGTTCAAGGCCGGTTGTGACGTAACTGAAGGTGACACAGTATCCTGCAACCATCAAGAGGCATTCATTGTACGATTGCGTATACAGTCAAAGCTTCAAAACAACTGAGAAGGAGCTCATAACAAGTTAGAGAAACATCTTTAATAAGATATACCATCAAAGCTAGGGTGCCATTGCACGAAAAGACTACTAAAGTTACAGAATATATGCTGCGTCCTACTCGCAGCTTAGGGAAGTACTTGACAAAAACTATATAACCCTACCCAGACTTTCTCATAACTAGTATTATTTGGCCCCAACATGGAAAACACAGCAGCTACCACAGATTTCCACACAAAATCTACAAGTAATGAAGAAAAGGAAAAAAATAACCAAAAGTCTAAAATTATCGGCCACAAAAAAACAGAAATCCTGGACAAAGTGTTGTGTTTCTAAAAGATATAGAGAATAGTAATGAGATTAAAAATATTTAAAAGTAATCCAGGAAACAGCAAGTTGTAATTAACAGAATTCGAGAATTGCATTCTAAGCTAACGCACTCCTAACTTTTTCTAGGAGAAGAAATACCGATATGCAGATCTTGTAATGTAAACCTGACGATTCTACAGATATTAATGGAACGTAAAACTTACAATGCAAAAATTCAGGAATATTTCATTCGTAATAATTTGGCAAAAAAGACACCGTCTTAAAAGTCGTAAAATTAAATTGTGAAGTAGTCATTTTTAATGACACTTAAAGTAGTTAATATTTCTGTTTCACGCATGATGAGATCAGTTTTATGTATTTAGAAATGGATGCATTTTCTTTTTTGTTTGCCTTAATCTCAATTTGAAATGTAATTTAATAAGTAGTAACTGTTTTTGTACTCTGGTATTTTGTCAAAAGGATTTTTAAGATTTGATGTAAATTACGATGTAAATAACGTAATTGTATGTTCACTAATAATCCTTAGGATGATGTAAAATAAAATATTAAAAACAAAGAGCTCATAAAATGTTTAATGTCATTGGAAATAGGATGAAATTCAGAAACTGAGAAATCGTATGAGCTTTATGTGGGTCGGAAGAGAAGAATAGTTGGGTGTTATACGAAGAGTTCGCATTTTCGACCAAAGGTGAGGACGACAGACATTAAATAGAAATATCTGGAACGAAACGACGGAAAGATTCCATAAAGTTACAAATCCTTGTTTTATCTCCCATTTTATCTGACATTCAATTGCAATCTATGTCACACTTCTCTGAAGTTTTCGAAAACATCAACTCCACCACTTCATCAGGTTATCCACGGATTATTGACGAAAACCGAGGTTTCACTGTACTAGCTTTTATGAAGGCCGCATAAGAAACCCACGGAGGCCGCACGTTCCCCACCTGTGATCTATAACTTTATACAGGAAGTAAAGTAAAATATACCCTCTTGTTATATGATTATTGTGACGCGCAATAATCTGCCCAGTGTTATCAAAATGCGCCTTCTTGATTGCACGGTATACCTACTCAAAGTTAGCATCTGCCGAAACTCTCGATGACGCATCGTATTTGACAATCGCTTTGCTATCATTGCCATTTATCACATGACAATTTACTAAACGGATGTGATGTAAATGTTCCCAGTGTATGTTTGCAATGGCTCCACAAATCACAGAAAAAAATTATCGGCAAATAAATACATCCCAACGACAAACAGTTTGAAAGAAAAATTTGTTTAAGGTAGTCAAACTTTTCGTGTATATATTTTTGTCTAGTTCTAAAATGTGAGCATAGATTCACTTGCGTAATTAAACAATAATTTTTCCCCTACATTATAACTTGATTCATCGTCACTATGATGTTGATGGGATGTTCAATATATCGATGTCAGCATACTGTAAACGTTGTATTGGGATCCTGAGTTTTCTCATAAATTCTGCGCTGTTGGTAAAATGCGACTCCAGTCTCAACGAATTTTGTAAATGTTGCGCAAATATTGATCAAATATTATGGTTTTCGCCGTCACAACCTTGAATTTTGCTTGACACGAAAGTAAATGCGAAATACTTTGCACACAGTTTTTCTTTGAGACATTGACGACCAAAAAGTATAGTGTTCTGAAATTTTTGTACCTTCCTCTGATACGAGCAGCGATTATACTCGAATGACCTTGGAACTCTGACCAGCAAAAATCCATACACGCTGGCTTATTATTCCCTCCCTAGTAAGTCACGAAGATAAATATGAAAAACGTTGTATAAACATGCACGCTCACATGGAAGGTTTCACTGTGAAAAATATTCAGTACAACTAATTAGAAAGGATGTTTGCGAAATTCTTTATATGTTTTTATATTGTTTTATGCAGATTGACACACGTGAAAAATTTGCAACAATACTGGTACAAATTTTCTTAAAAGCTCGAGGAAAGAAATTGGGGCAAGGGGGTGTGAAAGTTCTAGCACAAACGTGGGAGGAATTATAGATAAAAAGTATGCGAATGTTTCAGCACGCGAAATTTCTGACGACACCGAGCATTGAGGCAGACAACAAAAAAATCAGGTACATCCCCCATACTTCATTACTCGCAATATGGCTTCTATTTGTTAACATTTTGTTACACTCATATTTAATCATTAATAGCCTGAAATACAAACACCGGGAACATTTGTTGATATGAGCAATACGAAATATTTTCGTTTATTTAGAACCGTTTTAAACATGATGTATTACACGGAACCACAGCAGCTCTCAAACTCGACTATTGAATTATAAATTTTAATAAATATCTAAAGAACCATGGATAAGATTTTTTATCAATATAATTTAATATATTTGTTTTTAATAATACTAATGGAATAATAGTGAGAATTTATGATGAATTTAGATTAGCAGCATATTTTGAATTTTGCTTGTTTTTAATTGCAAAGTTGACGAAATAATTTCAAGTAAGAAGTCCTGAGAATCTTTAGTTAATTATGTTTTAAAAATATTTTTAATATTTATTAATACGAGCTATGCGTAGCTATGTCATAAAAAATTTTCAATCATTATAATTTTATAGTTTTGATTGACAAAGTGTCAAGTATGACGAAATAATATGGTGAGAATTTCAAATAATTAATGACATTAGACATAATTAATTTTTTATTGATATTTTGGTGGATTTTTTCTTTTTTACATTAGTTTCGTAGAGAGAACCTAACTCATACTCTTAGTTTAAAATCTTCTGTGCGCACGTTTTTTTCAATTGCGCTCTACGCAAGACGTTTTAAATAAATTGATCGGACGTTTAATTATATGTTCTTCAGAAACGTATTTTGATTGAACCTTGGGTACAGGGTGTATTTTTCACAGTCAGTATTGTTGACTCCGTAAGTAGCATGCTTATTTGATGGACCAGGACAATTTTTCCAGTATTGTGACTCAACATGCAAGTTATGGAGAAATAAACATTCCGTCGGGATTTTATTAACTGTATTAATGTAAATGTTAAAAAATATTACGCGCTTGTGGCGTGGTTTGTGGAGTAATATTATAAATAAATAAATAAAGCGAAATTATGTTATAAAGTGATACGAAGGCCCCACGTATGAGAATTAAAATAAATTTAAAACAAATTAAATGAAAATTTAAAATTATACATTTATTATTTATAAAAATTTATACAGAAAAAAAAATTGAATTTGTTAATAATTCATGCAGCGGCATGTAGATCCATCTTAAGTAAAGAAATTTTGAAACACCCCAAAACTTGTAAAAACTCCAGGCTCGAATAACTCCAATATAGAAAACCCAACATGCTATTAAAGGGGAGTTGCCTGTTTAGGATTACCCACATGTTAACTTTAAAAAAATTCCTGCCTGAGGTTCCTAGGGGACTTCTTGGAATCTGCCTGTATACCTAGGGGCTATTTTTAGCCGGGAAGCTTCACCGGGAAATTCCTACCTGGACTTTTGCGATGCTTTGAATAATTTAATATTTTAACCGCATTGAATATAATTTTAATAAAAGAAATTAGTTTGTATAGAAAAGTGCGCTATACGCTCTATGCTGTTTAAAAAATATATTGACCAATAGATTGGTGAGAAATTAAATACTGTACCGGGATAGTAACAATAAGGTTACGGGACACGCCGGGTAGTATGAAATCAAAACTTCATGATCAAACGCAATTACTCTAATTAGAAAAGGATTTTAAGTGTGATCGGCCAACGCGACGTTATGTGGCTGTTCACTGAAAAATGGTGTATATAGATTTATTATTATCAGTTAGCCCTCTTAAGAGGAAATAGGATTCGTCTCAGATTTTTACACCAGTAATTACATAAACAATAGAAATTATCCCAATTACCTAAATTCTATAACTAAAATATAACAATATGTAATTAATTACTGTGATAAAGATATTAAAAAATGGTTACTAAACAAAATCCCTGTACATCGTTTGTCTGTCACATCACTGTATATAAGCACGGAGACAACACTAAATCTGAATTATCTCTTGTTGTCAACTTCGATGTGATAGCATTCTGTATTTTCACTAAAAACAGTCTCTAAAACAGTACCAAAGTGGTAAAATGTACATACTAACTCAAGCCTAAGAAGCACACATTGAGCAACTCTGTAGTCAAAAAAGTTTTAACCGCACGGAGACCGCTGTAGAAATTCCCGAATGGTGTAATAAGTACAATTTAAAGGTGAAATTTTACACTGAAGAGCAAAACTGTTGTAATTGTTGAAGTTCTTTACATTTTCAGAACGACTGTTAAATAGTGCTATACCGGAATAGAGTCCGTTAGTCATGGAGATTGAGACAGTGCTTATCTGTTCTGAGTACTGAACGGTCTCTCGTGACATAGCCACGATTTTTATCGTTAGTTACAGTTCTCTTGTTGTCAACTTGTTGTCTACATGGCGTGTTTAAATGCGCAGTAGGGAAAACAGAAGGGGAAGGGGTGTATTGTTGTTTGAGGAGGTACTACCCCTCCTAGTGGCCTGGTGAAACGCTACTATAATTGTTAATAACATTAATTGTATTCATACGAACGGGATATGGAGATTGTGACATGCTTCTAACACACGCCACACTTTACATTTTAAGTATGCGTTTCTTGGCGTACAACATATTCTGAACTGCCAGCAATATATTTCCTAACGCCAATATTTTCAGAATTGCTTTTACACTACCGACTTATCTCAACAAGGAGCGGAGTAAAAGTGAGCTGATGTCTATCCCCACTATAACATGGACGGAGTTGTCTGTTGGACATTGTCTTGACACGACTTGCTAATTCTCCTGAACTGTACATATTGCGTTTGACAAATTTTAGCAGCCATGAAATTTGACGTGTTTGTAAAGTGTTGATTACACAGTTGATTAAGGCAAACTTGTAGCTAAAAGCTTCTACGAATAAAGAAATTTTGTTGATGCGATACATGTTTTATTTTATATTAGTTGAACTGAGTCTTTGTATCGCAACATTTATGGATATTCAGTGCTTCATTTCTAATATAGTGTCTAATATTTCATACCAGACTAGATTCACAACTGATGAAAAACATGCTAAGAACAGAAAATTTTCATTCAAAGTAGGTTGGTGTCGTGATCAATATTGTCTAGGGGAAATTCGCTATGAAAACATATAAAAACTGTATTGATATCTTGAGATCCGTAACCCCGGTCTTCTCAAAGACTTTACCAATCAGTGAAATATGATCCGCATCGATTTTCCAGGAATTTAATTCGTTTATCTTCCCAAAAAACGAACTATTTCCCCATTAGTTGCTTAACTGGAATAATTATAGAAAATTAGAGATGGGAAATCCTGCTACGGTCAAGGAGAAACAGGTATGGGCCTTGCAATGAACGGGTTAGAAGAGTGGGGAAACCAGAAAACGGCCTTCGTCACACAAATGGCCGACGATCCTCAAGAGTCACGGAGTTTACTCCAAACTGTGAGTATTCAGTAGTGATTTGGCGAGCTGCTGTCAGTATTCGTCATATATGTTATCTTTTATTTCTATATTGTATAGCCGCTCTAAAATTATCCATATAAGTGTGTACGAGCCATATTTAAATTTAGGAAGTTCATGAGAAGTAGGAGTGTGGTGATAGCCGAGGACAAGATAGAGACAGTATTTAGTCTGCGGGTCTCTCACTGACACTAGGGAACTCCCAGAATTACTAGGGAACGAGTGACAGTTCAAGCCTTAAAGCGTTAGAACACGAAACACAGGTCTAGTTGGTTCTAGATGAGTTGTCACCTCGCTTTTCTCTGTAACAGCATCAATACTTCATATAAATTATAAATGTAGTTTATTGCCCCTATTAGCTAAGATCAAATTCAAAATAAACACTACGATTGTTAATAAACTCTCAATAATTCCGCTATCCTTACAAGCCTTCGGTTGGTAAAAAATGCGGTCTTAACATTAAACAGTTAAAAGATAGTAAATCGTTTTGAAAGCCGCTCCTGCTATTCGCCTAACGAATTTTAAAGTTATATTTATATTAAAATATACCTCCTGTCGAAAATATGGCACAAGTCAAACGAAAGTCATTTAAATTATAATAATCAGTAATAGGGTATTATCAATTATTCTACACCCTTGAAGCCCTGCTTCTCAATAGTGTGTACGGAATATGATCCAATACTAATACTAACAATTAATTGTAATCCGTACATACTTATTTATTAAATGATTTCTCGTCGCAACGCTTTTACGTTATTTTTTGGGGGTCGTTGGACTCGTACAAAATATTAATCCCATTAGGCGACCGTCGAATCATGTGATGCTTACTAGTAATAATGCCAATTTCCATTAAATCCATTACGAATTTTATTTAGCATCTGTCTTTTTTTGTGTCTTTGCTTGAATGAGAAAAGGTTGTGGACGCACATAAAATACAAATTAGCATATAACAAATGCATCACTCTGTCATTGGCTAAAGCACAGAAAACGCTTATGTATAGCGAGTCAATTGCCATTCAAACAAATAATGATCTCGCAGCCTCAGGGTCAATGTAACCAGGCAGCCAGGTGACCTTACCTGGCACGGGAATGGAATATATTTAAGTGTAATATAGTGTTGTTGTGGTAATCAGTCCTGAGACTGCAACTCTCCATGCTAAGCTACCCTGCGCAAACCTTTTCATATCTACATAGCAACCACATCCTCCCTAATCTGCTTCCTTGACCTCCCTCTTTTGTTCTTACCCCACACACTTCCCCCTAATGCTAATTTTACTAGACTTTCATGTCTCAAAACGTGACCTATTAATCTATTCCTTCGCTTGGTCAAAGCCCTCCATATTGTTCGCTCTTCCCCTATTTTGTTTAGAACTTCCTCGTTAGTGATTCTATCCACCCATCTGATTTCAGCATTCTCCTATAGCACCACATTTCAAAAGGCTTCTATTCTTTTCCTTTCCGCAACTCCTATCGTCCACGTTTCTCACCCATATAACGCCACGCTCCACACGAACATTGTTAGCAACGATTTCCTAATATTCACACTTATATTACCCGTAAGTAAATTCCTCTTCTTCGCGAAAGCCTTCCTTGCCTGTGCTATCCTGCTCTTTATGTCTACTTCTACCATCCCTAGTTATTACGCTTCCCAAGTAGCATAATTCCTTATTTTCCTTCAAAATAACCCTTTCCAACACCCCTTGTTATTCCACTGTTTCCCATACTACACTACATTACATTGGTTTTCCCTCTACTAATTCTCATATTGAACTCTTTCTCGAGGTCCACGTTGATGTCATTTTTTATGTTTTCAGAGTCTTCTCCTGACTCCCCTAATACTACAATATCATCAGTAAACCTTACGGCTTTTATTTCTTCTTCTTGTAATTTGATTCCCTTTCCATAATATATATTGTAATATTGTATCTTACGTTTAGCGCCTCCGAAAATCAGTCAACACCTGAATTTTGGTTATAAACTCGCTCGTTATATTACGTAGATTTACGAAAAGTGAGGAAGAACCATCAAGAATACAATATAACCGCATAAATGTTTTTCCAACTTGAAAAATGATTGTCTACTTTCATAATTATTACCGGTACACCATCTCACTAATTCCACAAATTTGGTCTTACTGTGAATCACTGGATAATACTCTGCCAACACGGATAAATAAGAACACGAAATTTTTTTTCTTATAAATATAACTTTGCTTTTCATCGCGTACCGTCGGTAATCGCCGACTGACAGGATCACAGAGCGTGACGCTTAACACACATCTGTTTCTCCCCTGCCCCGTTGAAGTGTTTGGTTACGTCTGCAATGCACGTGTGAGTCGTGGCACGGCCGCCAGAGGGAAACACGGCCGCGAAGAAGTTCAGGTTCTTGTCCTGTCACACTTAACGTCAGGCTGGCTGCAGAGAGGAGACTTGAGGGACGAGTTATTGACTGGTAATTGTACAGCAGTAAGCTTTAGTACTCAACGACGCCAAACAAAATACTACGGATCTGATGAAAATATGACTCAAGTTGAGCGGAATAGAATTCTTCTGAAGTCCGCATGGTTGGACTCCGCAATGCCGACAGCGTTATTTTACCGACGGGTTTCTATCTATAAAAAGATTTTGTTTGAATTATTTTTATTCACATATTCAATTTAACAGAAGATGTTCAGAGAACCCAAAATACTGTCATTATTATTATTACTATTTTCTATTTATTAATATACTCTCAACCTGGTTAGTACAACAATGAAGACCCAGAAACTGTCACTTACTAAGCACTTCGTTTACTTAACATGTTGCTGTAATATATGATTAAAGAGGTTTCCTTTAAATTATTTTCATATATGAATACGAAATCTATTCTATTTATTAGAAAATTACAGATATAAATTTTAGTCAATGCCAGGAACTGATAAAATCTAGCAGTTAAATTTTTGACTTTTGCAAATCTAACACACACACATGCATATATATATATTATATATATATATATATATATATATATATATATATATATATAGAGAGAGAGAGAGAGAGAGAGAGAGAGAGAGTGCTCTTAGAGTTGTTCTAAAGAGTAATTCTTCATTTAAGCTAATCAATAATCATTTACATTCTATTCACAAGACATATCCAAATTTACCAACATCAATTATTTTGTCATCTTGCATTTGTATTTCTATAATTTAAACTCATTGTGTTTTCTTTGACCCTTCCAGGCACAGGACGTTGAACGGTGTTCTGTCAACCCACAAAAAAGACACCTGTGCTGCAAAATGGCTGTGGCATTTACTTTTTTGAGCATCTTCTGCGGCATTGCAGCTGTAATATGGATATTTCTTGGCTGGATATTCTTCGTACAGCTTGTTGTTGTTACTGTTGTGGTGTTCTTTGCTTCACGGGGTGGTTTCCAGTGGCTTTATGTAGCAGCAATGACTGCACCCAGAGATACAAAGTAAGTAAAGAAACAAAAAGTCCATACAATTCTTCTAAAGAACATGAGTATTATTTTTACCGCCCTGTGCTTAGGCACAAACCCTGCTATGCACCCTTTTACTAAATATAATTTTTAAATATTGACATATTTAATGTTCTTAATATTAGAATAGATATACTGCTTTCAATTTGTGAAAAATACAATAACTATTTAAAAATAGAATACTTGAAAATATAATCTTAAATTTAATGGTTAGTGTAAATTTCATATTTTTATTGGGCGAACAAAACATATGACTTGCATAAGCATTAAATCCTTTACAAAATTCATTTTCTGATGAACGGAATAATATTCTAATTTGAGATAATTGTAAATTCATTTTTTATAGTAAAGCAATCATACAATAATGAATATGTCATACAATGTTATTAATAATGTATGTTAAATTTTGTCTTAGTGTTCCCACTTTCCATATACTCCATTATGATTATGTACATTCAGTCAAATTGACCCTTGGTAACCCACAAAACATATTTTATCTTAATTATAATGGGGAAAAGAGACAGTGAATAACAGACTTCCCTAATTTGAAGGGCAGTACCTGTCAAGTGGTTCACAATGTGCATCTCATCTGAGGAAGTTGGCTCTTTATTGTATAAAATTTTTAAATGTGTCTTCCTGTCTGATAAGGAGACACTGGCTTTCAATTTGAGTTAACTCTATGATTCTCTGTCTCTTTTTCCTGTCCATATTAATTATTTTGACAATGTCACATTATACTTAGCTGCTTTAAATATAATAGGAATATATTATAGATACAAATTTTTGTTGGACAAGTTCTCCAGTTTCCAACTGGCATTTTATTTATCCAGTTGGAAACCCAAGAACTCTTCCAAAATATAGTTAATCAGGAAAGTCTGCAAAGGTTGCAAATTTTTGTTTAAGTAATACATGGACATTTTCTTTACAGAGCACTTTTCAGATTTATATGTCTTAATTGGAAAGTCCATTCTTATCAAAGAAAAAATATCTCAGTAGGAGAAGTCTTTCAACAGAATGTTGTGAAAAACCCTAGTAAACCATGTCTCATTTTTGAGGATGAAGAGTGGACTTTTGCTCAGGTATGACAACAGATTTATTTAACAAAATGCTGTATGAACAATTGCAATTATAATATGCTGTATATTATGCTTTTATCACTTTTCCATATAAACTGATATGTTCTTAAATAACAGATGATACTGAGACCCATTTCATTGGACTTTGTAAGTCCTCATATAGTATATTTTTTTCCTCATATTGAAACAGACATTTTATACTTTTTTATGTAGAACCATTGAAGCTGTAAAGTGCTATATTATTTTATACACAATTTAGATTAATTCTAATGCTAATTTAATACAATTTATTTACATAAAAAATACTATAATAAATTGAAGGTGTAAATGCTAAAGAAATTTTTAAACAAAGAAAAATATAAATACTCTATTATTAGTTGCATAACTGTAATGATGATAATACAGTAAAGAGGAATGGTGAAATAATACAACTTATTATTTATTTTTAACTATGGGGATGTGCAAAAAATAAGCTGACAGAAGTACCCATAATGGTTTATCTGCTTTGAGGGAAGAAAATACAGATTTTTGTGGGATGATTAAGCAGGACAAAACAGTCAATTAAATCACTGATTTAGTTTAAGAGTCACAATCTAGGGGAATTTTGAATAGAAGGCAGGCTGAAGCTGAGTTGAATGTGTCGGACTTGCAGGAGGCGCTAGTCTGAGGTTCCTGTTAGATCCACATGGGGAGGGCTGTGTTGAGGCCATTGCAGAGGAGATCTGCAAAGTCTATGATCAGGAGCAATAGGACTATATAACATTTCTACTCAATCATTCAACTTTCATAATGCATTCTGAGTAAAAAGAAATTAGTAACTGCTCTATAATAGTAAAAAAGTTCATTGAAATCCAGAGTTCAAGATTGTCAATGCTCAATAATTTCTTAGGATTAATATTATATTCAATAAATCAATTTTCTAACAAGCATAAGAAACATTTCAGCTTAGGAATCAATATTCCCGTTTTATTTGTATATTTCTATCCGTTCATAATTTTTTAACATTTGTACTTTATGTACTTGAAGAACTCCAAAATTTTGGATGAAAAGTCACAGAGAACTTTTATAAGTAGTGTTAAAAAGCTGACATATTGGTGGTTTTTTAATATTGTATCAAAAAAGAAGTTGATATAAGGGCTCAATTTGCAAGTATATTTCACTTTTACAGTAAAAGTTACTTAGTAATAAAGAAGTTTTTATCTATTTTAAATTATTTTATAATTGAATTAAACCATGAATTTCTTGGAAATAAAATAAAATTGGCTCAGTAGAAGAATATCTAAAAATATATTTTTTGACAAGTGAACTGTTTTATAAATTCTACTGCAGACAGAAAATTATAACTATTAGCTTCTGTAATTGTTTAGCTTTTAAATTTATTTTCATAAAGTCTGATATAATAAATAATATTTGTATTGAATCAGTGGTCTAGGATCGGATTTAGCTGCACAGGTCATAGGCTAAGTATCCTGCACCACCCCTCAACATCACCATACTACACCACTGCATAGAATCTATTCCAGTCATCGTTGGTAACCCTGTTGTTTAGGATCCCATATCCATAAAATATAACTTAATCAAACTCAGGTAGAACTAATTTCAGTCGTTTAGTTATGAATTGAAAGTTCAGTACATCAAATTAATTTCACTTTAAATGTATTTGAAAATTATTGATTTACAGGTGCATTTTATATTAATCTTTTTTTTAAAAAAAATTTTAACGTACAGTACTAATAGGAATGTTGCATTGTACCAAATTCTTTAATTCACAGTAAAATAACTTTGCTGTGTAAAAAGGCATTTTCCAAAGACAGTTCTGGAACTAATAATTTAATTTAATATGCTAAGTAAAGATGTAATACAATAATGATTTAGTTGCTCAGTTGATGTGTACATTACTTTTTCAGGTGGAAGAATATAGTAATAAAGTAGCCAATGTCTTTTCAATGAATGGGCTTGAGAAAGGGAATGCTGTGGCATTATTCCTTGAAAATAGACCTGAATATGTTTGTTTTTGGCTAGGGCTGTCAAAGCTCGGATTAATAACTCCTTTAATTAACTACAATCTTCGTCAAAATCCATTGCTGCATTCAATTAAGGCTTCAGGCTGCCAAGCAATTATCTTCAGTAGTGACCTTGCAACTGGTAAGTGAAAACCCTTTCTGCCTACTACCTATCTTTTTTTAATATACTCATTTGGACAGAAAAGAGTGTTGGTGCCACCTTATTGGAAAGTAAAGATTGTGTCAGATTTTCAAAGGTGTAAGTCCCCTTCCTCAAGAGTGAATAGGACTGCACAGGTGGAACACTACATGCAGTCTTGATTTGAGGAAGTAGGTATAAGCACTAAAAATGTGATATTATTTGACTATATTATATATTGGATAAGTGACAAAGTCACACATTGGATAATTGGATAGAAAGAAAGGTAGAAATATTTGGGAGAAAGGCAGGAAATTCGCTCTTGGAGGTTCTGTGATCATCCAGATTCGAATCCCGGCGGTGCTGAATATTTTGTCTTTCTTTCTTCATCAATTCCTCTCTATGCTAAACATATGCCCTTCCTTGAGCATAATTCTATCCAGCATATGGAGCAAATTTCCTATCTTTCTCCCTCATTTCTATCCTTGCTTACTTTCCTTTCCATACCAATTAATTCAATTACTTTGAATATGTCACTTTCTTACTCATGTATGAAAAAAAGGATAATGTAACATAGTCAAATTTGCTATTTCTATTACATTTAAAAGGTACTAATTATATACTCTTCTCGTTTAGCAATCAAGGATATTGCATCCAGTTTACCTCCAAACATAAAACTTTATCAATGGAATAGCTCTGACACATGTGAACCTGCTGGATTGGGAGAAAAGAATCTCACAGAACTAATACATGAAGCTCCATCTAACATGGTAACTGTTCGTGAGAAGCCTGGCTATCATGATCCACTTGTGTACATATACACATCAGGTACAACAGGACTTCCAAAAGCTGCAGTTATTACACATGCTAGGTTAGTAAATATTCTATTTCATTTTCCAAATTAATTTCTATTACATTCCTTGCACATTTAAGTATGTATTATATAGCCATATTAAATCATAGGATAAGTTTATTTTTTTTAAAAGATGTGAATTAATTTCAAGCTTATTTATTCATTTTCTATTACAGGTTCCTTTTTATTTCTGCAGCCATTAGCTACCTTGCTGGTTTTGCTTACTCAGACCGTTTTTACACACCTCTTCCATTATATCACACTGCAGGAGGCATTATGTCAATTGGACAAGCTATTCTATTCGGTTGTACAGTTGTTGTTCGGAAAAAGTTTTCTGCATCTTCTTATTTCTCAGATATTAAGAAATATGAATGCACTGTAAGTTCAACTACTTCAAAATATTATGTGACTTTGTATTTTATTGCTGTAAATATGTGTTTTAAATTTTTTTAAATGATTCCTATAGGTTTCACAATATATTGGAGAGATGTGTCGATATATTCTAGCAGTACCTCCAAGACCTGAAGACAAAGATCATAAGTTAAGATTGATATTTGGAAATGGATTAAGGCCCCAAATTTGGGAGCAATTTGTAAAAAGATTTAACATTCCTCGAGTAGCAGAATTTTATGGGGCAACTGAAGGCAATGCAAATATCGGTATGCATAATATACTAGTCCTTTAATATGTATATACTGCCAAATGTTTGAATTAAACATAATCAATATTAGAACTGTGCTTCTTTAAAGTATTCATCAAAAAATTTAATTACTTTAAATAGAAATCATCATTATAGTGCAAGTTTACTTTAAATTTATTTATTCAAATTATGAAGAATTGTTGCCAATTGAAGCTCAGCCATAAAGGCTATAAAACTAAATTTAGAATCACAATGAAAAACAGTGTCGACCCAGTCCTAAAAGTTAGGTTGTGAAGAATATGATTAAATAAATTGTAGGTGCACCTGAACTTCGGATTTACAAGGGATGGATCAATTTTACATCGCTTCACGAATTGACTCGGATTACCTCAGGTGTAGAGCACCTGTCTGGCAAGTGGCAGGTTCTGGGTTTGAGTCCTGGTCTGGTAGAGATTTTTGCATTCTGATCTTCTAAATATAATGGCAATAAACTGCAGAAATTTTATCTATTTGATTTTCTTTGTTATGAGATATTTAACATAATCCATATGTGTATACATACAAGCAAGATTTAATTATTTTTTTGCCTTAATATAATTATTAACATTGTATATTTTTATGGTATGATTTATTCTTCATTTACACATTATAAGTGATAGAAAACCTTAATACAACATCAAGAAAGAAGCATATATATAATGCTTGCTGTTTATACAAGATCTTTTTATATTTTGCAGTCAACATAGACAACACAGTGGGAGCAATTGGCTTTGTTTCACGCATTATTCCATCTGTTTACCCTATATCCATTATTAGAGTGGATTCTGTAACTGGAGAACCTATAAGAAATTCCAAAGGACTCTGTACTGTATGCAAGCCAGGTATCAGCACTTACTTTAGACTGTTATAATCTAATATAAACATTGGTAGCTATCAAAACATTTTAATTTTAGGTGAAGCGGGTGTCTTCATAGGAAAAATCATACCTAACAATCCATCAAGAGCATTTCTTGGATATGTAGATAAAGAAGCTTCTCAAAAAAAGGTAGTCAGAGATGTTTTCAGCAAAGGGGATTCAGCTTTTCTTTCAGGTATTTTTATTATTCTCTTTAATTATAATATATTCTTAATCTTTCCAATATTTCCCAGTAAATTTGGTTACATTTGGAAAAATTTATATCCAACCAATGACAAAGTCCTGAAATAAGAAATTGTTCAATATGACTACTTAAACTTTATACAGGTAGTAAGTGGATTAAGGTTGTTTCACATACAGTAATGTTTCTCAAAAAACTTCTCACGTGGTAAGATCAACGCAGAAAAATATTTCAAAAGGAATATAAAGCCTAATTTGATTCTTAATTTTTCTTTCTTTGTAATTATATATATTTTATGTGTTATTGAAAAAATTAGTTCTATATTTTTTTAATGGAACAGATAAATTGTGGTTATGCACAATTTGGGATACGACCAGAGTCCAGGAGTGAATTAAGTTTGTATTCTGAGTGTTTGCTATCACTATAGCACTACAATGTTAAACATCACTTTAAATAAGTTATGATTTAGGATTGTTACATTGTGTTCTGTAGAATTATATCACAGAGTTTTGTTGTATTACATTGAAAGAACTAATCAAATATTTTATTCATGTTGCAGGAGATATTCTTGTGTCAGACAAATGGGGCAACCTGTTTTTCAAAGACAGAACTGGTGATACATTCCGTTGGAAGGGGGAGAATGTTTCTACTTCAGAAGTTGAGGCTGTGATTAGTAATATTCTGAATTATAAAGATGTTGTAGTATATGGAGTTTTGGTAAGAAACAATTTGTGTTGCAGTTATAGTGGTATTCAGTTCTAAGACTGGTCCGAAACAACCCTACATGCTAACCTATCCTCTGGAAACCTTTTCATTTATACATAGCTACCACATCCTCCTTAATATGCTTAGAATATTCCATCCTTGTCTTCCTGCTACTGTTATTACACCACACACTTCCCTATAATGCTAATTTAATATAAATATAAATTAATGAAACATCGTATATATATATATATATATAAGTTTGACTATCTTCGACGCGCCAGCGACGCAAGGCGCTCTGCGGCTACAGCGGAGGTTCTGTGACGATCCGGGTTGGAGTCCCGGCGGCGCCTAATATTTTCAGTCTTTCTTCCTTCTTCCTTTCTTCTCTACGCTTGACATATGTCTTTCCCTGAGCATAATTCTGTGCTAAACATATGTTTCAAAGCGTATTTCCTATCTTTCTCCCTCACAGAGAGATAGAAAGTAGGTGACTTACCTGAGGTTCATACATGGTAGACACCTTGTGAGATATAGAGTTCTTGAATTTTTGGAGGCACCGCCCTGTTCATCAGAAAGTTAAGATTGTTGGCTAGCCGATCACTGGAAATGTCTTCCTATCTTTCTGATGCCTCCAGAAATTTAACTACTCTAAACCTTTCCCAACTTTCTCTCACATGTTCTATCCTTACACCCTATCCAAATATACAATATGTGTGACAACGTCACGTTTCAATCATTAATTCGTATATGTATATATATAACTTTCTGACACATCATATTTAGTGTGTTGTTATTGAGTGCAATATTTACAATTCACAAAACATAAACTAAATGTTATATAAATTATGTATTTCAGAATTGAAATATATGTCATACAGTAGTTTTAATTTTTTGCAGTTATTTCATCAATAATATTGCCCATTACTCACTTCGGTAGTAAAAATTTAACAAGAACACAGTTATATTTCGGTTTCTGTGATATTTTATATTGTATTTGAATATTTAAACTGTATTATCAACTTACTTTTAAAGAAGACCTGACAGGACTTATTACAAATTTACACATATATTTGTGGTTTTCTTGATATTATACTAATCTTTGCTTCTCTCATAGATTCAAAGCCTGGAAGGTAGAGCTGGAATGGCAGCAATAGTTGATGATGACTGCACCTTAGATATAAAAATTCTAGCTCAAGGACTGAAGAATTCATTGCCTCCATATGCCAGACCACTTTTTCTCAGGACTCTTGGCAAAGTTGATATGACAGGTAATAACAAATATTTTAAAGAAACAATATTATATATAAAAAAAATATTATATTATTTGGACTTCATATTTTTGTTATTTTTAATTACTTATGAATTTGAGTAAGAAGTAATTAGGGTGATAGTAAAATTCCAACTTGATAATTCTTTATCCATATCAAAGTGATTTCCTTATATTTTCATGGGTGTGAAGTCCCACCGGTTGTGTCTGGTAACAACTGTGTATGATATTTAGATTCAAAGTTATAAAACATGATAATCAATACTCACAATTATAATATAAGATATATTAGTCTTTACAAAACTTGAAAAAAACATAAGCAGTGGCAGCTTGTGAGTGCTACATCACCCAAAGGAACAGTTTTTATGAGGATAATAACATAACATACTAATAATATTTCAACACCTACAGGGTTGACAATCGTAATGTGTAACATTTCTTATTTAGTTTGCATAGTGTGTAATAGAGACAAATTGTTAAAACTGTGAAAACATAAAATCAAATTAAAAGTATTTTGTCTTTGTATATATTTTTAATAAAGAAAGTTAATTTTAGGAATACTGCAATATTGTATGAAAGTCTTTAAAATGCTGCCCCTTAAATGATTATTCTTTTAAATAACCTTTAATTAATTCAAATAAACCACAAGTCCATAAATAGTAATTTTTTTATTAATTTGTCAAAACCATTTAAAATAGTAGCCTGATGAGGAGGCTACCTATGTCAGCATGCCTTGCCCTGTGCTGTTGTGTTTGTAACTCACATAAGACTTAGTTCATGGACATGCAGGGAGTTGAAACAATATACTGTGTACATCACACTTCAGACAGTAATGTTGAGCTACAATGCAGGAGTGCTTTGGCGGGAAGTCTTAGAAATGAAACCAGGAATTCACACTCATAAAATATAGTTATATAAAGGTTCTTAAAACTGTGAAACAAATAATTCTTCGTAAATTAATTAATGTGTTGTAAATCATGAGCACATATGCACCAGCTGCCACTGGACATAAGGATATTATACTTCTGCCTCATCATAATAGAAATTTATTAAATATAATTTATTCCTATGTATAATTCACTTTATGACATGTAATTGTTTATTTCTAGGAACATTCAAATTAAAGAAGAATGATTTGCAAAATGAAGGTTTCAATCCTGCCAAAATCAAAGATAAATTATTTTACTTGACGTCTAGTGGGGAGTATGAACTTTTGTCAGAAGATGCTTATTCTCAGATATGTGAAGGAAAAATTCGCTTCTGATTTAAGTGCAGCAATTATATAAGAAAGACTTGAGGCAGAAGTCAGCTCTTGGTCTGGACCTAAGTTATTTGTTTCTGCCATTATAGACAATTGGCCCATGTTGGGCTTTTCATATTTTCATCTGATCATTTACATTAATAGAAACAAATACACAGTAAATGTAAAGAAAAAACCTACTTTTATTCTCTCACATTAAATGTACCATAAATTTGATCTTAATAGGCAATGGATCACTTTTTTACATTCTGTTAACTTTTAAATAATTTGAAGTAAAAATCATTATTTGTTTATGTTCAGTAAAGTAATCTTTAACATCTGCAGGTAAAAGTACAAGTGAATGATAATAATATGAAAAGAAATGTAAGGCTTTAATTAAGATTTTAAGCTTTCAATTCAGTTTCCACTGTTCAAAACTGTAAACATGGATTGGTGTATAAGTACTGTGGCTTTCTTTCAACGAATTTTATTGAACAAAAACAATAACATTTAAGGAAAACATCTTTAAATGAAAAAAAAAAGTTATTCAGCAACATATTCACAGTCTTCTTCAATTACTGCTCCCCATTTGCTTGTCGGCTGGTCTATACCACAAGCGATGAATTTGCTGTTCTCAGACGGAATCCACTCTTTGACGGCGGCGTCCAAGTGTGGCAGATGAAGAAGCAGTTCCAGCCCTTATTGGCGACAGATTCGACGAAACGACTCAGTATGTGGTGTCAGTCTTGGTGTCAGACGACATGTTCGCTTTTTGTGTGATTGAGTGCGGTTGAGCCTGATAGACGTCGCTGTTTATATTTAATTGCCGATTGCCACTCTTGCTCGGAATCCGCCATTATTGACGCTCGTATTCGTCATTCTACTAAGAACCAATCCCATTTTTGATGATTTTCCTTTGGATTCCGCTTCTGTCCCACCAAATACACACATTATCTTCTTACAATGGACGCTTTCCGTATTTCTTTGGGTGAATGCCTGGCAAACTGTTGTTAACCTGCTTTCATTTGGCGTTTTTGATAAGAAACCACAATTCATCCTCGGTGATGCGATTCTGCAGGAACGAAGTTTGCGCGTTTCGCTGCAGCAAATTGGCAAAACTTCGTACACGTTCGGCTTTGTTGTTGTCGGAACTGAGATTTAGATGTTTTGTTGTTTCCATTAGTCCTTGATTGAGGAAATAGGATACGTCATGCATTACAAATAACGAACAAAATAAGGTACATAATTACAAATAATCTTAAAATAAATTAATAAATGAAAAAGCATAAGTCTTCAGTCGGTCAAAACTACACTCACAAGAGATCACAAGCACACACAATGGAGTTTTGACTACTTGGAGCTGCGCGACCAGGAAACAGTCCTTCCGTAGTAGCTCCAGGCAATGCCTGAAACAAACAAACAAAAGAGCAGAAAAAACTGTACAGAAAGTTTAAAGATATGTGGTGTGTTATTTTACAAGGTAGATCAATCAACACTTTTGCAGGAACCTTGATTTTAAATATTAGAGGACGATGAAGAAAATCCTGTACGGACTAAAACGCGCCATATAATACAATAGTTTTACTATCAATTATAAGGGACCCGTCCTGCCAATTTCCATACTTTTCCGAGTTGTTTGAGACGTCAAATAGTAAAACTCTTGTAAACCAACGTTTTCGTTTTCAAGCTTTAGTTCCCTTTTCCAGGCTGCCAAAAGTGCCTGTTCGTCGAAATTTGATGTTCCACCTCTTCCTTCACCATCGAGATTTTGGTTCATCTGATTTGAACTGCTTGAAGTATCTTTGAACTCTACTTTTTCTGATTATTTTATTCGTCGAAAAGTTCGCATTCCATCCTTTCTTGAAAGGTTGGAGCGTAATATGGTGAATATGTATAGCATTTCCGATACGCATAATCACTGCAAAGAGTATTATTTTTATGAAATTAATTAAACGCAACAATAATTTTAAAGGAAAAATAAAATCGCGGAAAAAAGCCGCAATGATTATGCGCTGACCTTTATAGTATGATTAAACTTTTTTGTATTTCTATCTGTAACATCGTAAACTGAGAAAACCAAATAGTAATATAATTATTGCAAGATAAGAATTTTTTTCTTAAGATGAAGTACATTTCTAATGTTCATAAGTGGCAAAATCAATTGCAGTCTACTTGCCACAAATATTTTTATAAAGTTTTTACAATTGATAAATATTTTTATATTGGAAAGGTTCTATTTATAATGTTTCTCATTATACAAATGCAGTATGATTACTGTGTATGTATTTAGAATTAGTGGCTGTGAAAATAAACATATTTTCTTCTATAAATATGTGTTTCTTTTAAATTGAACGTATACTTCAAATGAATATTGTTTCTTCATAAATTTAATTTGAATCTTTTAGAGATTTATTCTGCCCAAAGGGTACAATATATTAATTATGTGTTGTATCTAATAATTACTTGTCATATGAATGAGCTGTACCATTGCGGCATACTGACTGAAAAACAACAACATGGAATGATAGTGTTTGTTAGTTTCATCTCCTTTTATTTTATTTGCCAGAACATGTTATTATTCAAGTCTGTAGGTTCATATTCGTAGATTTTAATAGGTCCAACAACTGCTTTATTATGCATACCTTTAGGATACGTTTGATTCCTGTAGGGTAAGAAGTGGCCTGCATTTTGCTCTCAAAACACCTTAAAAGTGATTTATTATTTCGGCAATCTCTGGTTAAACAGTTTCATTTTGAATCTGAAACAGAAGCTATCAATTCTCAGATGACTGGCTGGCAGATTTTGTCTTGATTCACAATGTGTTAGCATTCAATTTAAATTGTAATGAATTTGTTTAAAATTGTGGTGACGTTCTTATTGGAATTTCTTACAATCAATTTCGACTCATTCAAGGATATCGTCGTAAATGTGCTTTTCTGACTGAAGTTTTTTCTGATAGAATTATCTTCAATCTATCAGATGAAGCCACGTTGTTATCAAACAGATATGTCCATAATATAAACTTTGCAGGTGCAGTCTAAGATTAAATTACGCTGTCGATATTGTGGCAGAAATAGACCGATTCCTGAATAGATATATTCGTAAACATAGACTTTTTTCTCTTGTGCTATTTCTCACACAAAATCTTTTAGTCACGTGAGGATCAGCGTTTCGGTTGTTCACCGGTTACTTTGATAATAATTCATCAGACATTATTATTGACTGACAGGAAATACAAACGATTACTTGTCCGCATCAGAACTATAATAATACTGTACATAACAAAAGGAAGGTGACAACACTCATATACGTGAGTCATATGAGTATTTCAGATAGCGTACCTTTAGGCGAACCTTAAACGGTAAATTTGGCATCAGTCCAATTGTGATTCATACTGATGAAAGAATAGGCGTGTAATGCTATTACTGATGGATTGATGAAGTAGTTTGATTATTATGACGCTAGATGGAAAGTGTTGCCGTTTTTTCATCAATATGTCATCAGTTCAGGCAACGATGGTACAGGACGACGATTCTATTCCCCAGATGACTGCTCGGACTACACAGAATCGAAGGAAGAATTCATACTTAAATTTGGGGACATTATAAAGCATTTTTTTTGTATCGTTAAGTTTCAAAGTATTTTAAGGTTGCAGCCAGTTTTTCCTCAGCAGATCGTATCTTCTTCAGTTAAGTATGGCTTAACCATATTAAATAACTCATCAAAACATGCTCCTTCCATGTAGTAATATTCTTCCCTTTCGCCCAATTATTTTATTTTATTCAATATATTCAAATGAGTTTCTGATCTCTTTTCTTCTGTCACTCTTTCGTTCATCTTTCTGTTGTAATTCATTATGAATAGCTAACGCTACTATTATTCCAATAAATTCTTTTTAAAAATTAAAATAGTAATCATTTTCCGTTATAACCGTGTAATATATTTTAATAAAATAAATTTTACTTCGCAGAGTCGGCCTATTTTGTAACGGTTGACAATATATATAATATTTACACACATAAGATATTTTATAAACTTGGAATCGTCTTAGCGAGCCTTCTCATAGACGCAGAAATACATACATAAATCCTACGCGGAATTGGCAGTACTATAAAATCGGTAAAAGGTTACAAACAGTGTAATTACTCTTTCTTCAGCTTAGCCTGGAACTTACTGCTAGTCAGAGATGACGTTCGGTCCCGAGACTCGACCAAACCGATCTTCCTCGCTGAACCCTGAGCAGCTTGCTCATTTAGTTTTCTTTTCTGCCAAGGGCTAGAGTAAGCATTCTGCCAGTTATTCAAATGTCCATGACCAGTAAAATCTGCAATCTCTTACTGTCCCAAATGCTTCGCGTACTCGTGCCGAATCTCTTTAGTGTTCTAATGCTCAATTTTTACTCGGTATTTAATACCTTGTCCCCACTTCATTATTTAATTACCGTCGGTGGCTGGGCCCGATCCTGACCTTTCAACATTATTTATCTATCGTCTCTGGGAGAAGCCATTCACCCCCACTTCACCGACGTTTTTGGGAAACACAATATCTCGCCACAGCCCGATGTTGCCGAATCTCAAAGACTTTAGAAAATCCCAGTCCGCGCCAGCTTATCCAGATTTTATTAATCTGTCTGTAACCTTCTTCAACTTCTCTGACGCTACTTTCCTTCGATTTCGTACTGCCAAATTCCTATATAGTTGTGTTTTACCATTACAATACGTTAACTAAATCTCAATTTAAAATTCTAAAAGACATGTTTTTACGTGGTTAGTGGCCTTACTTTAATGAATAGGCTCGATATGGGGGACTGCAATGCTTAGGAAGGTGAAACGGGATTTATATAGAAAGTATATACTCACATTTTCGGGCTCCAGACTCAGCAAGTAATTTAATTCAAAACAAATTAGGAAATTAAACCTGCTCAAGGAAACCAGCACCGTTTTAATATTTTGCCTCTGCAGCACTGCAATTATAAATTTGAACATTCGTGGGCCCGCAGCTGTGTAGCAGCGTCAGTTTGTGCTTTGATTCTGTTAGTGATTATTTATTGAATGCAAACTTTCATCTGCAATTGTGTGAGATGCGTGGAAGCAATAGTGAGAGTTAGGATGGTAATAAAGTAGATTAGACGCTTCGTTAAGAAGGCCGTGAAAATTCACGACATCGTCCGGCCAAACACTACTAGACTCAAAAAATTATCGTATCATTTTATTGGGAACAATTCTATCACCCACCCTGCATCTTGATTTGACACCAAACTATTTTCAGCTGTTTTTCACCTGGAGAAATTATTTAGTGGAAAACATGTCAACGACGACGTTGATGTAAAATAGGATCTGAAGACTTGTCTTTAATCACAATTTTCTTTGATGTAGGCATATAAAAACAGGTTTCCCATTACGAGAAGAAAGAAAAAGAGCTCATTTAACTTGTGTCAAAGAACGCGTCCCTTATTTCCGTGTTCGCGGTGGGTGATCTTTGCTAACTACGAAAACAAAGGGGTAGTGCATGAGATAGACATGGGAAGAACCTTTCTTTCGTGATGGTATCGGAACCACGCTCAATAGAAAGTTCTAGCTCATGTTTGATGATAAACCTCTATTTTATATGTATATATAATTTATGTACAATAAATATATTCAAATATATTAATAAAGAAAGAAACAATTATAAAAATAAAACAGAGGACTCTAGGTATTGGGTGGTTTCGAATGGGTTCTGATTTTTTTTAAAGGGAAACACAGTAACTGGAAATATTCATACATATGCTTACATTGTAATTGTCAATTGCACTTCCTCCCGCATCCGCCGTTTCAAATCCCTTCCTATGGTAGTAAAGGAGAATTATAACCACGTGAATTACCCTAATGTATTATTATATAATGAAGGTTCTCTCGGCGAATCTGATGAAGATTATGTTCTTGAGTTTTAACCCTGGTCAGTTCTTCTGAGTAGCACGACGTTTCAATGTCTAACTCCGTTCACGTCCTCAGGTAACTGACGATGGAGTTAGTCGTTGAAACGTTGTGCTACTCACAAGAACTGGCCCGGGTTGAAACCTGAGAACATTATCTTCTACCCTCATGTAGCTTGAAAAAGGTAGTGTAATGTGTAACCGTTGTAAAATATACAGAAATGTCGTGGACTGTGTAATCAGTCTCAAAGATTTGCAATCAAAAAATTTCTTTTGCCTGGATTGAGCAGTATTTTTAATTTTTCCTAGTTAATGCTTGTCCCGATCTCGCTTTTCTATTAACATGATCAAAATTCTACTCCCATATAAGAAAAAAGTGAATTAGTAATGTTAATAAAGGCATAGTATAGAGTGAAGCGATTTTCAGGGGTTAAAGTGAAAGTATAGGATAACCTATAGCAATAATACATGGACCAATAGATTACAAAACTGATGTATACGATTATATTGTTGAGAGTCAGATAAGAGAAAATCATATTAACGTTCGGTTACAATATTTTGTGCATTCGCCTTTTAATTTAATTTTGCCAAAACAATTTCTCCACGATAATTATACAGAAAGAAAGATTTTCTGAATCATGAGTGAGTAATTCAAACAACAGGCAGTTCTGGGATCTCGGTCAGCGCAATCTGATTCATGAATGAGTAGTTCAGAGAGCAGTAGTGCTGGAATCTCGGTCCGCGCGATCTGATTCACGAGTGAGTGAAAAGGAGGAAGATCTCAGGTCACAGGAGCGTAGTGAATCTAAAGAGCTACCCCTAATTTCTTACTAATAAATGATCAGTCACCCCGCAGAATCAAATCTCGATCAGATCGCACATCTCCAGTGTGAGAGGCAGAACGAGAACAGTTCCTTAGTTCGCGGCCGGTGAAGTGGAGAATGGGGGCTTCGTATAACTCGCTTGCCTCGTGGGATACTAGAGTTGGCTTCATGAACGATGACAGTCGAATTTAGTGTCCTGCAATCCCCTTCCTTCGCGAAGCCAATCAACATTAGTCAGTGGCTTGAGCTTGTCGACGACGCTAAATCGTGGTTGTCTCTCTATTTATGCGTTGTGTTGTTATTAAATGGATTGTAATTCTAAAATAAATATTTTACAATGGAAGTTGAATAATAAGTTAGAATAGTTTGCATTTCGAAGGGTTATAATAAAAATTGCAATGCATGTATGTACAACATGCGTTTTGTTTCAGCTGGTTACATTTTCCATATAATTTTAGTGATTTTTAGCAACAGGCTACATGAGGGTGATCCTGAAACTCGAAACTTCCCTTTAATAGCATAGGAAGGGAATTGAAAAGGGGGTGTGTGGAAGGTAGGGCAAGGTAGCCAAGGGTTGACTACGGTCCCCGGGCTTATAATTTTTAGTGTTACGAATAAAATAGATAAATGTTTGCATATTCTTTTCTGCAACGAGCGATGGTATATGTAATTGTCCGTGGTTGAAGAGCCACGAAAGCCTAACGCCCGTGACAAGTCCATCCTATTTGAGGCCTCCGAAAGTGTTTAAATGCTTTGCCAGTTGATCCTGGTCCGGGAAACGAGAATTTCTATTCGTGCTAGAGAGAAGAGGAACTCGCACGTGAGAGTGACTCATCTGCTTCGATTACGGGGTTTAGCATTGTTGCCAAATAGGAGGGCAAATCGCAATATATATTATAATAAACACCACCGATACCCTTTATTTAATTATGGCATTGTGTATATAAATATTAATCCATTGTAGGTTTTGTTTTATTTTATTTGTTAATGTGATTAGGTGGATTAGGACTTATGAAAAGAAGGACATTTTATATATTTATTATGTGTAACAGGCTACATGAGGGTGATCCTGAAACAGGAAACTCCCCTTTAATAGCACAGGAAGGGAATTGAAAAGGAGTGTCGTAGAAGGTAGAGCAAGGTAGCCAAGGATTGTCTACGGCCTCCACACTATAGTTTAAGGATCCTACCCGATGATTCACCTAAAGAGATGCAGGGAAAATCCTAGAAAACCTACATCAGGTTGGTTAATAACCTAGTATATTTTATCAATACGTTCAGAGAGACTCGTCTGACAGGCGGAATATTGGACCTGACAAAGGCAACAATGAAGATTTCTACGTTCGAGGATGTGTGAAAATTTTGTTCCATCAGTTTTGAGAACTGGAAAATTATAGGTAGTGATTGATAGATATCACTGTAAATACCGGGTTCTTATTGGTCCATTTTCAGTGTTTTTTTCGAGGACTGAAGGAAAGGCACTTTGCGACAGAGCTCGGTGGTGTGTTGTTGGGAGCGGACTGCTATTCAAAGCGTGGAGAGAGACGTTAAACGGTGCGGTCTGTTGCGAAAAGCGGAATAAAAAGTTAGCGAGATCAGTCTGTAAAGGTCTGAGCGAGTAATGGAATCGCCATCACTTTCCCAGTCGAAAACGCAGCTTTTACTTTTTCTGGAACCGATTTCCCCTCCGCAATCCACTGTGTTGGTTGTATTTCACAATATATGGGATACAATGTTGTACCCAAGTTTCATTTACAGTATTTAATCGGTGGAAAAATATTCGGTATCTTTCCGAGGATGCGCAAGCACATTACCTATCTTTTGCAGACGGATTCAACCATCTTCATGTTGAGGTCGTAAACTTTTCAGACCACTCTCGTTAAGTCGCAACACTTGTCCACTATTGTTTTTGTGGGGCTCACCCGACTTCCGACAACAAGTCTACAGTCTTAGAACAGCTCAAGTCGTCTGGCGCCACAACAACCACTAGAGAATAAGAGGAAAAAAGAGATGCGTTGGTTCATCATCTCTGCTACTTCGGGATGCTACAAAAAAGGATTCGAGACTGGGGCAGTTCTGAATTAGTTAATTGGTTTTCGAGACGCTTTACGTGAACGAACTAAAACTATATCATCTATTGTAAATGTTTTGTATTATGAGTCACGTTTAAACAGAATATTGATTCAACTTTCACAGAGCGCACATCGCATTCAAGCTACTGATTTAGTAAAACACTTTACAATACAACGATTGATTGTTCTGTTAACATATGAACAATGTACCCTATATAATTTATAATTTTATTGAATAAAGTGTTTTAATTTAGTCATAAAATAACGAAAACAAATATTTTCTATACTATGATGGAGTCGAACCACTACAGCTTTAGAGAAAATCGCGAATTAAACGATGGGTACTCGTAACCAATATGAATACAGTAAGCATAATACCCATTTTAGTTTATCATCTTGAATAACTGTATTTAGAAACCATTGTCTTTACATCAAATGGAAATTTGAATATGATAAACATAACTCCATGGATATTACGTAAGTATGCTTGTTTTCTTCCACTATCTGTAACTTTCATTTTTAATTATTGTGATAACAGCATTTTATATTTAGTTCTACAGTTCTGCGAGGGCATGACCTGAGCTCATCCAGGAAATTTTTGCTTACAACTTGAAATTTATGATATCGGATCATTGAACTTGTTAGTAATTTATCTTCATATAAAAATACATTCTGCTTTGAATTGACATACGTATTAATTGCTTACATCAATGAAATATCTAGTTGTGACGCGCAGCTTCAGAGCAAAGGGCAGTACAGAAGGCGTTGCTGATAACGTGACACTGAAAGGAGACGTGGGGGAAGCAATGCTCCAGGAAGAACGTATAATAATACATATTTGGGCAAGACGCTGTTCGTTCAAACCACAAAAAACACTTTCATAACTTATGAGCAACTGTTATTCACATGAAATTCGATACAGTTGCTTATTAATTATAGTAATTTTTCTTATTCGGAACGAAGAGAGAGAAGAGAGTTGGAAGCAAGGAGTTCTTTTTGAGAACTGACTTTCTAGTGGAGCAAGGAGAAAAAGTTAAGAATCGTTATAATGGTCTCAAACAATCACGTAAATTAAAAATTTCGGGGTAAAAATGGGCGATCTGATCAAGAAGTGATTCAAAGAGCAACCCGCGTCCGTGGATTAAGTGAGGTCCAATTCGGAAGAAACGAATGGTAACTCTATTGACTCATTGTGTTCCGGTCCTGTGTGATCCGCGCGTTATCACCTTTTTGTATATGATCAGTTCCACTGGTCCAAAATGAACCAGTTGGGTCAAAAAATCTTTATCATTAATTAATAATCTAATATTTTAATATATACAATTAAAACACGTAAGTACATAAAACAAATTCTGCATAATCAATTTAAAATACCTTCTGTTTCGCCCTGAGTAAATAATCATGGTGAGATTATTTTTGAAAATTAAATTTAGTGGCATATGAACAAAATATACTAACCGAAAGTTAATATCAGTTTGTCTTATCGGAATTTTCAAAATAAAGGCAGTAAGTAAAATTTTTCAACTTTTGAAAATACTTCACGGATAAATATTTTATAATTAATTTATAAAGACAAATTCATATTTATTGGTACGGATAAAACCATTTTCAAAGAGACTAGGGGTTTATGTATATGTCGAAACTTAAAAAAAAATTTATCCCTTGATTTCTCAAAAACATTTTTTTAGTCTTACTGCCTTTGGACGGCAGCACTGGCTCCTATACTTTCCACTGTAATAAGTGAAGTTCAATGCTCAAAATTTTTAGGTATATCTGTCGACAGTAAATTAAATTCGAAGGATCACATTAATATTTTCCGAAGAAAACTAGGTTCGGCAACCTTTGCTAATATAATTCTGTCAAGCGAACCAAACATAAGAAAATTAGTTTATTCTGCATACCTTCTTTATTTAATGACATATGGTATAATATTCTGGAATAATGCAGCAGGAAAAGACAAAGTTTTTAATCTTCAGATAACAGTTGTCATCATGTCAGGGTTCACCAAAAACATCTTGCAGGGGGCTCTTCAAGAAAATTAGGAATACTTTAACTTGCTAGAATATTCCATCACTGATGTTATTTGTGATTAATAACAGTCACAACAAAATCAGATGTGCATATCTTTGATACCAGAAATAGAAATAATTTACACAAGGATGGCAAGTATCTAACTATAATATAATACAAAAGGCTGTTCATTACAATTCTATTAGCATATTTAAAAAAACTTCCAACCTCCAAGTGGTGCTAGACCATTGGAGTCCTGAAGAGACCTTGGGTGTGAGCAGAAAAATTAAAAAAAAAACTTTTAGAAAAAGGAAGGTCAATAAAATTTTATTAATTTGTAACGCAAAAAAGTACGCCTCCAAATGAATTTATAACATATCTAGTAGTTTTAATATAAAAAAGGATAACTGGTACCAGACCGAATTTGGAATCTCCGATCATAAACCTAGATGCCACAGTAACGGCGGAGGCGCGACATGAACCTGCAAGGGAACAATAGTGGGGGAATAACAAAGTCGCTGACAAAGTTTGGCTGAAAGAGTGACAACCCAACAGAATTTCCAAAGGTTAGTTCCCTCCACGAACGGAATCTGACCTCCGCGGAATGTAATATGAGAAGTGATTGGCAGAGAACGACCATTTGACTTGATTTAGACTCCAGGATGGGGAGAAAATCGTCCAGCTGGGAGGTGGACGGGTCTTTAAGAGAAGAGCTATGGTAGAGATAGGATAGCGTAAAGTCGAACCATGCAGAGAGGGCGACAATGCAAGATCTTAACGATGTAGTTTGACGTCGGAGAGGACAACCAAAAGTTTAATTTAACAGATCTGAAGGGAAATATAAAAACGTCCAAATTTATCGGAGTTGTTTCGAAGGATAGAATTGCATTTTCTACAGTCCAGTATGAGAAAATTCATAATTAGATGAACTGGTGATCATCGTCCGGGTCTTTAACATCGAGATTACGCACCGCCGTCAGAGAAATTTAACCTAAGAGCCCAGCTGCCAGCGCCAGCCTTCTGTGAATTATTTCCGGGTCTCTAGAAACTCATCAAACAGCCATTTCCTACCTGTGGCCCAGAGATTGATCCTGGAAAAGACAACAACAAAAACAAGCGTGGGTGTGTGTGTCTCCGTACTGGGACACGTATAACAAATTTATAAAATACAGCGGCCACAAAATAGGACCCTTTGAAGCTATTTAAGATTTTTTTTAGTTACGTGTAAATGCCCCTGATTAAAATTAATAAAATAAATATTATCGTGAATCCTGCAAATTTAAATGTAATTTCCTTAGACCCCAATTAATAAATATCGCGTAACGCCTCTTCTACATCACCCCTCCCTTTCTTTTTATTAACTAATAATAAAAAGTACGAATTCATATTCAAATAATCTTTACAATCGAAATAATTACAAAGTAGATGTTAAATTGCCGGCCTTTTCAACGCGTATTAGAGAGTTTATCAAATCACGAATACACATGTACTAGTAATTAATGCAAAACTAAAACCACAGTTAAAAAAACAGAATATAACAAATAAACTTAAAATAATACATCATACAGCTTGTTAAGATTTTCAGACTTACAGAAACATCGTTTTCAAAAGTTTATTTCCAAACCTGTTACTTATTGTTGACATGTGGACGATACGTTTTATATTATACCTTATTTGTGTGTACAGGATAAATAAAAAGTCGCAGTACACCCTGTTATTTAAAAAAATATCTGCAAGGAATTAGGAACCTAAATATTTCACTAGGTATAGGTGAGGTGGTCTATCTTTTAATCTTGAAATTGGCCATCTGGAATCTAAGTCACTTTAGAACTTTAACTGATACTTAAAATCAGTGGGTTATGGTAGAAGAAGGTTGTGTTTCGGAAAGTAAGGATGAATGAGTGACCACTCCCTGGTTGATTATAATTTTTCATGCTCTGAATATTAATTAAAACTAAAAATAATCTTTTGGTGTTATTATGAAAAAAATATATCTTCAAATAACTTCAAATAACGAGGAAGAGTTGGCCGGAAACGACCGATCTGCTACAATATATAACGTTTTTATGTAAATATGTTGTTTTATTGATGTATAATTCAATCTCAGTTTTTAGGATCAAAGGTTACATGAGGGTGATCCTGTAACTAGCAACTCCCCTTTAATAATAGGATATGAAGTGAATTTGAATGGGGTGTGCGGAAGTAATAAGAAGGCAGCCAAGGGTTGAG